>JAFBJW010000516.1:953387-1094548 GCA_016785235.1 Pseudorhombus dupliciocellatus | reverse complement strand
TTTTTTTTTTTTTTTTTTTTTACAAAGAATATTTGAACAAAAGCGCTTTCAGACATGTTCTGAACTTTGCTCATTCTCAGAAATATTCTAGACTCTAGGCTTGTGAGAAAGCAAAGCAGTTGCTTTGGACAATTTCCAGAGCCTTTCCTGCGAGATCCCTTCAAGTCCAGAGAACAAAACAGATGCAAAACTGGAAAAATGTCTAAATCTCTTGAGCAGGTTAATTGCAGATTTGTCTAGAAAAAAAATAGCTCAGCCTTTGGACCTGAGGTAACACACACTTATGCATCCTCTCAAACATTATCTTTGTCCTGTAACCTCCCATTCTGTGTACTACTGCATCCAAAGATAACTTCCTCTTCAAATTACCCAGATGAAAATACTGTCCTTTTTCATCTGCTAAATCCAGAACCTCATGTGAGGGATTCAGTGATGTGCAGTTTGCATGATAAGACCTTTGGGTCTTTTCTGAAACAAGTGACAGCTTTTTCTTTCAACACAAATGCTCTACAGTATGAATGTATGTTTTTATTTATTATCGGACACTCAGTGCCTTTTAATTCAACCACTGATGTGTTGAAAAAAATGATCCTCGAGCAAAGTCATAGTGTTGAGTACAGCAGAACTCATACATTTTGTAAACATCATTTAAATCATTAGTGAATGCTGTTGATAATTTCTTGTTTTTTTTCCTCCACTAGGAGGATGAGTAGTGAACCAAATATTTAAAGAACTATTACGAAGACCTAATTTGTTGTTTGGAGAGGAGATCAGAAAACTAATATACAAAAGAAACACATTTTTAGACTTTTCATATCTGTATTATAATCTTTTTTAGTAAAGTGTTTCAATGATGTTTCAAAGAACACTGAATAAATTAAGTAGCAGCTCCCTGATCCATGTGTTTCTCACATTTTCAGCTTGAAAGGTGCTACATTCATATGTTTTCCAGGCCATTTTTACTCTCAACAGCACCATGTGATGGCTGACGTCAGAGAACGCTGCTGAGGGCAAGAGCATGACTTTGGATGCCTGAAAGTCGACTGAAAAGAGCAGAGCTCCACAAAGCAACAATTGCAAAAATCAGTCGTAGTTGAGATCCTCGAGGTTGAAATCAAAACACATCCACCATCACACACTTTTTTTTATTGTACAAATATATTAAAAAAAAATCTTTTATTCCCATGTTGTTATTTTCCTCTGCAATAGAGAAGTAAGATCTCACCTTTCGCATCATGTGAGCTGCTGCCTGCCATCCCCGTGTGCCAATGTGCTTGTTAAAGGAGATGTTGAGATGTGTGGCAGACTCATAATACTCGATCATGTCAAACAGAGCTGACGCACCCTGAAAAAGAAAACAACAGAGGTGGTAAGAAAAGCGATAACTCTACCTCAGGAGACCGGCAGGGGCGTTTCCATGATGGCCCAAGGCGAGGGTAGAAAGGCACCTAATTTGGGTTACTGATACATTAACATGAACGGAGGCAGGAAAAAGAGAGATATTTACTATAATATCATGCTTGTTGAATATGTATGTATTTAAAATGGGTCAGCTAGTTGATTACTTGAATTAGTGACTTGTTCCGTAAAGGTCACGTGACACCTAATTGATCACCAGCTGAAAACGTGCCGAGTCATCACTGCGTTAAAGCTGTGGCCTGTTCCGTGAGGAGCTGTTGCAGAATGTAGAGTGAGATGTCAGGGGCTGCAGGATAAGATTGAAGTGCACTTGAGTGCTTTAATCTCATTTTGGTTTTGGCGAGGCTGCGAGCTCCGTGTCTCTCACCCATCACTGACACCTCCAACTCTGTGAAGGTTTAAATGACACTGCAGTAAAGATGGGGATGTCTTCATTTTATTCTATTATGTGTTGCTACATTATAAATTCATGTTAAATAATAGCATATTTGCATTAGTTAACAGATCATTACGAGTAGATTCTGGATTAAATGTCAAAAAGACAATGAGCAGCTGTGCTGTGATGCAGTGTCCGTTTATACACTACTGAGGCCGATGAGCTCCAACAAAATCAAGCAGGCTGCTGCAAAGCATCTCATAACCTTTTCCCCCTTTGTGTGTGTGTGTGTGTGTGTGCTGGCAGACATTACAAAGTATACTCTAGTGTGTTTATCTACGGGGTGGGGGTAGATGAGTCACGCTCAGTCTTATAAAACCAGCCTGCGGTAGCACTCTCCAGAACTCTCTATCTCCCCGAAAAAACAGTTATCTTCTCTGATCGTTCACCATCACTTCAACAAGATGACTCTACTTCAGATATGAGATTTTGCCAAATCAAGATATCTAGTCCATGTCATTCATGCCTAGTTCAAAAACAGCCACCCAGATCTTCATTTGGTTCCTTTTCTATCCCACCTTCCTCCATGGTCGCCTCAACCAGACAAGCTTCCTTAATATTTCCAGTGTCTCATTTTACCCGAGGCAGGGACGAGGCACTGTCCGCAGACTGGGACTCTCTGGTGATTCAATGACTGACAGCTGCTTCATTCACATTTCCAAGACAATGTTCGATGTTAGGTGGAAAGTGTCATTTTGCATTTTTCCCTGGATTGCCACTGTGTCAAAGATGTGTATCTCTTAAACTACCCATTCAAATTGATCCTGTCACTATTGTCTATGACATTGTCCATTTCCGGCCTCATGGTTTTCTGTGAAATCTTAATTTGGTGTAAAACTGATTGACTTACTTAAATTCTGTTGCCAGAATTTATTCTGAAGTGGTTCAATAACAGCCAAATAAAAATCTTTTTTTTCCCTCCACAAACCAAATGTCAAATAACTGGTACTGACATCCAAATGATGGTAGAAATGTGACTGGTACAGCACCCCAGCCACAGACCTTTAGCTACAGAATCAGATCATATTGAGTCCAAATGACAACTGGACATAATTTGAAGACATTCAAAATTTTGTTCTTTGACCACGCAAATGTAATCAGTTTAATCAGTCAAAAGCAGCTCCGATGACAGGACAACAATTATCTTACTTGTGTAATCTTTCTGAAAACAGAAGAGACTGTAGCCTTAAGGATGAAGAGACCTGATGAGGCTTTGCCAGACAGGAATAAAATAATGAGCAGTAATTTATGTGGCCCATCTTCCTTTGTATAAAAAATGCATCTTGAGCAACTGTGGCTTGAAGCCGGCCTTGTGTCTGTGTGTGAGTCAGTGCAGTATATTTGGAGCTCTGTGTGACAGGAAGTGGTCAGGGCTGTGTGTCCCTCTGCTTCACACTGCAGCGCTGTCTCTGTCTGTGCATGCCTACAGCCCCGAAGTCCCTAGCGGTGTTTACACAATTAGACATCTGGAGTAATCAGAAAACCAATGGCAAACACTCCACATCCTGAGTGAAAATAAACTGGATCGGGCTCAGACTGAGGACAGAACGGAGGAGTAATAGAGAGTGAAGCAACGTGAAGAAAAGAGGGAAAGGCATGCCTGAAGAAAGCACTAAGAGACGTGAAGCAAGTGTCGGATGTAAATGAGATCTTACATCTTCATCCAGGTTGGTCTGCTCCAGGTCTATCACTTTAAACTGGACTCTCTTCAAAATCTCCTCCAGAGACTCACAGGCTTTATGGTCCAGTTTCTCACCTAGAAACACAAACACACAGAAATATTATCATACAAACAAGCTGGTTACATTAATAACGTCATCACAACATTTTTCATACATTTACTACAACAGTCTCTGTTTTTAGTGGTTACCTTTGAGATCTAAGCATTCGTTTCGCTGTGTCAGGTCTTTCAATTCCTACAGAAACAAAAAGAAGCAGTGTCAGTAAAACATTGCAGCTGCATATTTCCCCATAGAAGCAAACGGTTCTATTCACGCGTTGAAACCTCCATACCACATAGGGAAGGGAGTGATACGATAATTCAGTGCTGGAGACAGAATACAGATCCCTAACTAACATAAACCAAAGCAAAGCTTCTGCAGGACACCAACATATCACTGTACTTTTGAGCACTGGAGAGTTATTCCATAGTTGAGGGGCTCTGCTATTCCTAATGCCGTTTCACCCCCAAAAAAGATCAGCATGTGGCAGCAATTCTCTGTTCAACTGTTAAAAAAAAAAAAAAAAAAAAAAACACCCACACAAACACAACAACATACCGTGCTACCATCAAAACTATGTACCAGCAAATCCCTCTGTAGTTGGCAGACCAAACCATTCAGCATGAACTCCATGAACTCTGCCTTCCTGCCACCACTTGTGTGTGTGTGTGTGTGTGTGTGTGTGTGTGTGTGTGTGTGTGTGTGTTTGTGGCTGAACATTTGGATGCTGGGTTAGTCGTACAGAGGGTTCACCACAACTCCTACGGGACTCAACATAACCCAAACATAGGGTGGGCCGAAATGACTTCAAATCAGTATCAGTTATTTTTGAAACATTCTGACACAAAGGAGTTATGGTCGGATTATATTTGTGGAATATGGTATTTAATTAAGGAGTTCTCCTGCACCCAGGTGGTACAGAAGCAGACAGCAAGTCAAATTTCACCTTCAATTAACTGAGGCTCCTGTCAGTGAGAATATCAGTGTAAATAAACACCTCTGACACAAACTAAAATAGGACATGAATCACAGTGAGCCTCTGCACTGGAAGGAGAGTTCTAAGAGTGTTTTTGACCATTATCCTTATATTTGGGAAAGAGAACTGATAGTATTATCAGTCCAAAATGACATAATATTACAAACATGTTTCAGGTTCAATCACAACACATGTGGATTACATTTACTTACAGTTGAAAACAAGGGTAAAGGGTTATCATGTAAGTAAGAATATCTATTATAGTTATCAAATTTAAGGGTGTTGTGCACACATACTTAAAGTTTATATCTTTTTTTTTAACTTGATTCTTTTTATAAAATCAGCTTGTGTACTGTGGTCAGCGAAATACTTTCCTTGTATCGGGCATAAAACAAATCTCATCACACATATTGCAAACATTCACTACTTTACTGTAGGCAAACATTTCTTTTAACTTCACAATGGAACAAATCGATTTAGATGATCAAATTATTTAAATCAGAATTGAATCACGCTTCATTACAGTCTTTCAAATGAAGACATTCATGGCTTGCTATAAATAACCAAGGCAGGGAATACAGCTGGAGAGAAACTCCTGCATAAATCAGGAGAGACATTTAAATATGTTGTTGATCTAATAACATATAAAGTCAAAATATTTTGAACTTTCCAAACCTTGAGATGCAGTTAACGTGACCTCTGCATGACCTCCCTAAAACAGAGCACAATATAGCTGTGTTTTCATATCATAACTGCAGGAGCACAGCCCATGTTGATGTACATGTGGCTCTTATAAAGACTTTATTGTACGCTCCCTCCAGAATATGAGCCACCAGCAGCAGGAGAACATATTACTGCACATTCACAGAGAGCAAGTACACCCTAATTGCGTGTAAGACATTGCATAATAGGGGAAACCACTTTACCCCCTGGGAATCAGTGGGGGCAGAAATGTGGCACAAGGCTAAC
This sequence comes from Pseudorhombus dupliciocellatus, assembly GCA_016785235.1. NCBI lineage: Eukaryota > Metazoa > Chordata > Actinopteri > Pleuronectiformes > Paralichthyidae > Pseudorhombus > Pseudorhombus dupliciocellatus. Next base: position 1,089,027 of record JAFBJW010000516.1, on the reverse strand, counting down.
AAGTGTCCTGGTCTTAAGAGTCAGGTGGGAGTCAATGCGGGGCAGACATTCAACACGCAGCTACTAAATAGCAACCCTTATAAACAGACACACGCGCAAACAACTGACCAGAAATGTACACGATGTGTAGGAACCCTGGCAGGCAGCCACATGCACAGTACAATCAGACTTGATAAAGAAAGCATTTAGAGTGAAAGAGGAAACACTAGTGTAGGGCCGAGCTCCTCTTGGTAGCCCCTCTCTCACTGGCCTGCTGTTTGGCCTGACTGGCTTGTTTATGAGACCGGCCACGGCAAGGATGACTAAGCAGAACTGAGCGGGGGGTGTACTAAGAGCGTACTAGAAGACGGCCGTAGAAGGGAGGGATGGGAAGAGGCCAAACGTTAACAGCAATAAGCAATAACAAAAAAGCGAGGGAGGGAAAGGGTGACGACGATAGAGTCAGAGCTCAGTCAACTCAGTGGAAATTCACCCAGAGCGTAGAACTAAATAAAACCCGCAGCAGCAGCTTAGCACAGCGATGTGCATTTCCACAAGTAGCTGAGATGTTGACATGGACTTCTATCAGCTGACTAAGCGTGTGGGGATTTCTCCTGCAGAGTGTCTCGAAACACAAATGCGCTTCCAGCCGTGGCTCACTTTCCTGCAACATCATCACTCACATGCACACGGAGACACACACCTGCAGCTATAAATGTGCACAGCTTCAGGAGAAGAGAGGCCCAGTTGAGGTTTTATGAGCATGTGTTGCAGCGACTGAGCAACAGAACAAACACGAGAGAGCACTGATGTGTCTCTGCTGCAAAGCCAGCACCACGACTCCTCAGTCCTGTCAGTGAGACGAGGGGTAACTGGTTTTATCGGTGGGATGTTCACACTGGCAGACGCACATTTGCATATACACTATTCTTACAATATAATTTAACCCATGTTTCCCCCTGCAAATTCAAAGAAGGGAGGTGGGGCTGGTGGGGCTGTGACACAGCTCTGATGAGAGGGTGTTCATAATTTCCAATATATAAATAAATGTCATGACAGATAAAAGGCCCTTAATGGTTTCCACAGCATTACAAGCAAGTATTACTTCCACAGGAAGTATTACTCCTACAAGGTCCAAGAAACTTTGAAACACTGAGTGGCTTTATGAGCCATTTTCTTTGACACATTTATATAAAACACATTGCTCCAACCTGCATTGTGAAAATATGACATGGCATTTTGTCACAGATGGTTACATGGTCATTCTTTTTCTCTAGAGAAAAGACAACTCTCAGCCCACAGGGAACCAAGAAACAGGAAATCTGCTCTCATACTTTCAGAAGAACTCTGCAAACAGGCCTCTTTAGATGTGATACACCCTCTAGTCTTGAAATTTCCAGACTTGGTAATAAGTCGACAGGAATGTAAGTTGCCTTGAAGAAACTTTTTTTTCTGTCTGGTCTTTCATATTTCACCCTCCTTCTGTTCTCCACAATGCAAACATCTCGCATTCAACAGAATCAACACCCACACGGGGAAGAATTCAAACATGATAACAGTCACAACAAACAGAAATTCACATACAAAAGATATGAGTTTGGCATAAATATGAAAACAAACAGCCCTGAGGCTTCCCCTGAGGAATATGAGGAACTGCTTGTGCTGGGGGGATTAAGGGACAGTTAGTGTGCTGCTTAACGCACAGGAGGAGGCAGGAAAAAAGGCCTGTAGGCCTGATGACAGTCAAAACCACCCTTACTGTTTTTAATCCTGACTTGTGTTGAGTCTTAAAACCACATCAAGATGCTCATGAAGTGGTTTCATCACCAGAGGAAAAGCATTCAGAGGTAATTCTAAGAAATAAATGTAGTTCAATCTCACAAACGGGAATAAAGTTAAGTTTGTCATTTGTACTTTATGTGGCACTACCAGGAACTGCTAACTGTGTACATGCTGCTATCTAATGAGCCCCAAGGCTGCCACGAGTTCCTTTGGTTGTGTATATTTATGTATAACCTGGTGATATATACATATACAATTTCTGCAGGTTTTAACATATCAAAGAACTGTCTTGGCCAGAGGCCTTGCAGTAGTTTCAGGGGAGGTTCAATAAATGGAATTAAAGAAACAGTGCAATAGTTTTATAAGGAGATCACATTGCCAAAATGTGTGTGATTAGCTCAGAGAGAAAGCTTGGAGGTACAGTTGTTTCTGAAGTTCTCAATTTAGTAAATTAGAGATGTTTTTTATATATATGATGCCATTTGATATTTATCCCTGATGTCATTATTAAACACTCTTTGCTCATTGTTGAGTGTCTATTGGATCATGTAACATATCCCTATTGCATAGGCACTCCAAAACCACAACTTTTATAAAGGTTCCAATATTTTAGTACATTTTGATTGTTTGGATGTAAATCAGGTCAGATTATGTTTCCTTGTTCCAGCATTGGCTGTGGTTTGGCGCCTGATCTGGGGTATGCAAAGCTGTCTGCAATGGGTAGTTTCCTGACAGCAGTGTCAGCAGTCTCAAAAGAGGTAAAAAAGCAGGACATCATCAGGCTGATATTGTGATGGCTTTCCTCTCATTCCTCTCATTTATTGGGCTCGTGGTGTTAAGATGGGCCTTACCTGTATCTGTTTGAGCACTTTGGGTATAGGTTTACAGTTGAGTTTCTGACAGGCCTGTTTGTAGGAAGAGAGGATCTCCTCCACCGTCACATTCTGAGCTGAAAAACAGAAGATTAAGGGGGTTAGGATTTATGTTACTGCATTGTTTCCTTGTGCACACGTTTCCCCAGAGGGGGTACACAAACACAAAAGAGACAGAGTGAGGAAATGACACCTCCATCACATATCTTACGAGTTATTTGATATAGCTTAATTTTTAAGTCTAAATAAGACAGCTGTAATAACATTTTGATGGGATTTCGAGATGTTCTCTACCTGTCGAATAACTCTTATGTTCAAAAGTAGCATTGGGGGCACTCTCCTGATAGAGAGAGATGAGAAATTACAAACCCTTTAAGGGCTCCCCTACTTAAGTGAGGAAAAAGGAGGCATTGTTCTTGGTGTGTGTGTGTGTGTGTGTGTGTGTGTGTGTGTGTGTGTGTGTGTGTGTGTGTGTGTGTGTGTGTGTGTGTGTGTGTGTGTGTGTGTGTGTGTGTGTAGGTCAGCCACCGCTGCCATTCCAGACTGTTGCGGGGCTAACTCCAGTCAGGTGACTAGGAAACATTCAAAGCAATGATTCTGCCTGAAAGACTGTGAGATGAAGTGAGGCACTCATGAAGAAAGTGACCAATCAAAATAACATCAGAAACATTGAAGACAAATGCACAAGTATGAAGGAATTCAGAAGGATCATGGACCTAAGGACCTAACAGGCCATTAATGAAACTAAGACTTATTTAGGCTGGAAATAAGTAGATGGATAAACATTTAAGAGTTGCAGATTATTCTGCTGCAGACAGGGCCAAGCCTGCAGTGCTAGCAGTGCTGTACGAACACATGGGGCTGCTGTGTACGTGTGAATCTGACTTTGTGCAGCAGTGAGAAGGTGGGAAAATTCCGGTCATTGTGTAATGTGAAGCACGACAGTACACGTTCACTCTCTCTCCCTTAAAACTGAAATCTAAAATAATCTGCTAATTATCTTTAGAATTTAAATCTTCTTTTTCAGCTCTGACATTTTAGCCCTTTTGGTTTTTCTGTCATCTTTTCAAAGCAGGCACGCACATCTGACCAACTGTGCTAGTCACCATTTCAATGGAAATCACCCAAGTAAAAATAGGATGGAAAATTACTAGTAAAGACTAATACAGGGTGAGCCTGAAGTAATGGTTTATTTTGTGTGTGTGTGTGTGTGTGAGAGAGAGAGTGCTCATGCGTGTAAGTTAAGAGTGAATCATTGCCACATGAATAAAGTGATAAAGGGCACAGCACATCCTCATCACTTATTTTCAGACCAAAGCAGCCACCAGAATGGAAATCAGTCTGCTTTGATCCTGCAGCTGGTACACACTGAATATAGATGCACGCACACAAACTTGATTTGATGGGGACGTGCTGACTGTCAACATCCATCCATCCATCCATCTATCCATCCATCCACTCTGGACCAAACATTGAATGCAAAAGGTTGCTATATGCCTAAGCACTCTCTGTACCACATTAATTAATATTTCTATTCATCACATAACATGGTTTCTTAAAACCAAGTCACTGAGCACAATTTAATATAAAAAGGCAATGCAAAAACCACATACAGTTTTCCATCAATGGTCACACACTCCCTTCATCGACTGCTGCCATATAAATACCTGACTGTTCCACCACAAAAATTGAACATGTATAGTTACCTCCAGGTAACAGCAGTGCACGTGTGAAAGCAGCAGTGGGTTAAATATAACAGATGCGTTTCAATGCTCTGCAGATGTTTTATACACCACATTCATCTATTAATCAATGAGGAAATGTATTTTTAGCCTTAGAAGAAACACAAACACATTGCTAAGTATGGAAGTGCAGACCCAGCCGCACAATATGAACTATAATGCTCTCAGAGTAGAGAGTGGAGTGCACATCTCTGCCTAGTCACAACAGTCCCTTTCCATTAAATCAAGCTGAACCAAACTACACACGCTCATAGATATCAGTCCCCTGGTCCCATAGTTCTTAGTGAAAGACCAGACACCATACAACTGGACTGGACGCGTTTACTGGATCCATGCCATGTAATGGCATAATGGGTTCTTTCTTGGTCTGTGTCCCATGCTTCCACCAGGTTTTGTGAAAGTTCAGTCTAATATTTCATAATCTGATCTTTTGTTACATTTTTATCCATGCTTTGTGTTGCTTTTCTGTGCTCCTGCATGTCTTGGCCAGGTCTCCTTTGTAAGAGAGATTCTGAATCTCAATGGGACCTTTCAGGTGAAAAAAATTGTAGTTGTAAACCCACCATTTCTTCTGTGCTCTTGCTACCAGGACACTTTTTGAGGGCCTGAAACTGAACCCATAAACACGTTTTCACTTTTGCTCTTAATACTAAATGCAAAAACAGCCTTGAACAAAAAAATGTTATTCTTTTATTTGACCCAAATGTAACAGTTTATCCAATATATTAGTGTGTTATCTACAAACTGAAATCTGAACACAGCTCTGTGGATTTAACCTAAATGCCTCTGCTTCCTGGTACAAGAGTACAGTCTCGTTAAACCGTACTAAACAGAACACCATGTCCTTGGAAAAGTGTTATTGTACATAGTGCTGCGCTGCAAGTGTGTGTATGTGTGTATAAACGCTTCCTAAGGGAAGGTGGGGTTTTTTCTTGGGGGGCTCATGCTCACTACACTTAGTTTTCACACAAAGCTCATTAATGAGAGAAAGAAACGGTTGGATTACAATAAGAGGATGGATCCATTTGTTATAATTTAAAATAATGTATAACAACTGTATTCCAAATTAATGAACACAATGTGTGGACACAAGCCAAAACTAAATAAGGATGTGAAAAAAACAAATTTCAGAATAAAAGAGAGGAAATGAGTTGCGCAGGAGTCAAATGCTGTGTTCAATAGAAGCCAAAATGCCAGTTCAGGGCTGCAGGATCATTAAGAGCTGAGCTACAGTTATTGCCTTCGTTTGTGCTTGCACCATCTTTGTTTTATTGCACTTGCAACAGTGCTGCTGCTACGTGTATGGAGGGAGTACAGAGATGAAGAGGTCCACAGGAGGAGAAGGAAGATTAGAGAGAGGGGGGAAACAACTGCTCTCAACATCTTTAAAAAAAAAAAAAAGATCCCGAGGAGGAACAGAGTTTATGATACACAGAGAGAATATACAGACTATGCCAAAAAATACTAGCTGCAAAGATCACTGAATAAATCACTGCTGACCAGGAGGGTCTGCTTAGAGCCACCCAGGGTAGTCAGATTCCAGATATGTCTCCAAAACACTTGTTGAACATCAAATAATATTTCTGAATCATTGCTTTAATAGGTCAAACCAGACATCGATGTTATATTGCTCTGGCTGGGTGGATTTGCTTTAGAATGCAAACACACAAAATCACAATTAACAGCATCAAGCTGGCTCAGATAAACACACTGCAGACATTAGGATTAATATTTATGAGGAGTTTTTAATCTCAAAGAAATCAATGCAATCAAACAGAATTGGTTCCAGAAATGTAAATCAGACCAGGATAATCTAGTTTGATGGTGTTTCATATATTCTAGAGCAATAAAACCTTCACTAAACTGTGTCAGTGTCAACTCTACCCTAACAAGTCCTAGCTTTGTTCCATCCGTTCTAAAGTGCACAGTCAGTATCTTGGGGCAAGGGAAAACGGAGGTGTGCCATAAATTATAAATCAATTTCTTTGTTGAACACTGGAAGAGCTTCAACAAGTACAGGCACATATGCTCATAGCAGAGGAGTGAGTGGCACTGTTTCTTCTTTCGATGTTAGGTCACGGTTTATCTTGGAACAGTAAAACTCCAAGGGAAGTTACTCTCTTAAGATTTATTCCCAACAACTGTCACTTTTTGATCCAAACATAAGAGACTGTCTGTGAATGTGCTCTGTTATTTCCATTTTAAAACAACGTTGTGTTTAATCTGCATGAGGCACATTTTCACTGACTAATGGCTAATCAAATCAGTTAAAATATTCAGATGAGTGTAAAACTGAAGTCTTAAAGAAGTACATTTGAATTAAGTTGAACAAAGCAACCTAAAACATGCTGTCAGTTCATTTTATCAACTTGTTGAATTCCTGCAACGTTGGGTGCTGTATTTATTTTTTCTTTTCAATCAGTATATATGACACTTAATCAAAAACAGTTCTAACATGATTAAAAGCAGCAGCTAAAGTGAGACTCCTCTCCGTGGTAGCTGTAGATCATACCACTGCAGTAGTCAAAGCCTCCACCACTGCCCACAAAATGTCAAACTAAGTTGACCCACAGCTCCCACAGTGTGAGCGTGGGCTTTAGTACCAGCTCAGTTCTGATTAGATGCAAGGATTGGTTTATGAATTCTCACTAAACATATAATCTCCATAATAGGCTCATATATGAATTATAAAGTTCCACTTTGTCAAGCTAGCAACCCATGTGACGTGAGGTGAGAGGCTATTTGTTGCACAATAAACTGTGTAAGAAATCAATAATCAGGCAAGGAAATGAATGCCGTTTAGAAGGGGTGTAATCAACATGCATCATTTTCAAGAGTGTGTATAATGGTTTAATAAAAATACCGGGAGTGGAGGAGAGCGTGAGACGCTGCAGTCTGACCATACAGGATACCAAAGGACATGCTAGAGGACATTCACCCATTAATTTGGCTCTAGCACTGCACCAAAATGTCATACAGCTCAAGTGTTTCCCATTTATGAAACTTTGAAACTTTATAATAGCTTTTAATAATTAAAATCCCTGATCTAGTTTTTTGTACAGTTATTCTGGTGGGTCCAGCTCATCTATTCACACAGCCATGGTTTGGCCCAGTGCTGCCCTCCCTTGCACACAGACAACAAAGCTGTCATTCAAAGTCAATCTGACCATTAGGCACACTGGATGACCTTCAGGAGCGCCATCATTTTGGAGTGGATGGCTTTTTCACTGTGTTTTTACCTTACACAGGTTTGTTACAGTTGAGTACACACACTCGGTCTACGCGAATATTGTACAGTCTGCCTTCATGCTAAATCTCTATTTGATGTTCCTGCTGGGTTACACAACCCTCCCCATGCTCCCTCTCCCTTTGGTTCCAACATGATCTCATACGTGGCCTCTTTTTTTGAAGCATTACAGAACTTTAATCCGTGCACTTGATGTTGAAGCCAACCCTTGTGGGCATTTAAAAACACTAAATCCCATCTTTTAAGGTGCCGAAAAGGAGACAGCTAGCACCTCACCTACCCCGAAGCTGCTGTCATAAGCTGTTGAATCGACATAGCAGTCATCATCTTGTCATCAAATCCCCATCTGCCAGCCATTGCTCCACATTTGAACTACAAGTAATAATTTCAGAGACGTTAAATGCACTGAATACAGGAGAAGTACAGAGACAACAGTCATGGAAGTCTGATCCAGTTGCTATACACATCTGTTTATCCTCCTCAGCCTTGCCATGTTTGTACCCTCATAACTCACTTTTTCTTTTTCACATCGACAAAGTTCAAATTAAGTGTGCCTGGGTTAGGCTTCCTCCCATCCCTCCCGTCCCTACAGTGCAGACGAAACAAGCAAAGACAAGAGTTTGCATGTGTGCAAGGGTAGCAGAAACAGACCGATGACTGAGAGGCCTGCCACGGAGACAGGATTCCTCTTTCATCAAGTCTTGTATTTCTTCTGTTTGCACATCTTGGGTTCGACGTGTAGCATGTTCTGCCAAAAGCTTACAAAAAAAAAATCGGAACAAGGTGAAGACTGTAACAAGCCTCAGCCGAGCTACTGTAGATGAACAGCTGGCCTGCCACATGTGGAACCGTAGCAGGAGTTCGAACATAACAACCAAGAGGGAGGACTGCAACGAGAGAGGTTGATGGCTTGTTGACTGACTAAACAAGCACTGACCTGCCTCACACTCCGACAATCCACCGTGCAGCAGCTAAATGGCCACCCATTATTTGTGAAGGACAGGAGGGATTGCTCTCCTAATGAGGAGCATGAGGTCTCTGGGAAGTTACGGTCACCTTGAGCTGATGTATTTGCTACAAAGTGAAGATTTATTGGTTAGCCACTATAAATCTGCGGATATGTGCCAGACATATTGGTATACACGTTTGCCATTATAGCCATTTCTTCTACAGAATAAAAAAGAAATCATGAAAGAATAAAGATGTTGTTTATCATAAAGTTCATGGTTTCTTTCTCAAAAGGGTTTGCTAATGATAACTGACATTATGGAAACATAATTTATGACGCTAAATTGTTTACAAAAAATTACGCGTGTCTAGCTGCTGGTTTAAAAAAACAATTTCCGGAAGTTGGTTTGCACTGTTTGTGTAATAGTTGTTTAAGTGGTTGAAAATATGTACAATCAGATAACAAACAATTAAATATATGAATGCATTTGACCCTCATTTTCAGCTAAATGTATTCACTAGCTTCAAAGCTGTTGCATAAGACCAACAACTGCAAACATTCAGTTTGTTCGGACAGAAACCACAGGGTCCTTCTACTAGAAGAACAGTCATTCCATGTTTGCTAAATGTGACAATGCATTTTTGGACCTACCATCCACAGTGTCTGTGCTTTTTGATCGTGGTCTTCCCAAAGGGTATTAAGCTGAAAACAAAGGCTGCCTGTTTCAGCTTTGAGGAAGGATACATTTTAGGAAAACAATAACACAAGTCTGTTCTGATACAGCCAGGGGGTGTGTAGCAGCACTTCTCAAAGTCTGAGCACCAATTTTAAATGAGAAACGAGAAATGGATCATGAGATTGGTTTGTTTTTAAACAGGTGATTAGAGCAGGGCAGATGATATAAGCTTGCTTTCAGACTATAGATATTTTCCTGAAAAAGTAGATGAATGTATATAACATGAATGTAGATAAATGTCAGCTGCTTATGACAAATTCCTGCCATTTCTTGCCAGCCCTCAAGTAAATTATGTAAATGTACAGAAAATTCACAGCGAGTAAGTGCTGGTGATGTTTCTAATGTGGCATATGCAAAACTGTAGGAAACAAATAATTCAAGTATCTCAGTGTGAAATAGGGGGGCAACAACAAAGCCCTCGATTGAGCCTCATGGCTGTGGTGCAAACAACTTCAAAATGGAAGGAGACGGAATTCAATTTACAATATGGATCGACTGCAGACAAACATCTATAAAGTAAGCAGTAAATTCAAGTCCTAGCTCAGTGTGGAAACAGTTTGAAGAGCAAACATAAAATCACTTATAGTTTGATGGAGATGTGTGAAATAACAGGCCAAGCCTTGAGGCAAACTTTCTGGGATGGGTGCAAGTACATCGTTGGAGGAACACAGACGCGTGCGCCAGATCCTGCTTAACATGCAAGTGCCAGCGTTCAAGATAGGCCCAGTCTCCAGGCTCGTTCCTTGCCATTTCACACTGCTGTGCTGTGGATGGTGACAGCAGCGTCATTCACACATGACAGCTGGCTGCCTGCCTCGTCACAAGTTGGAAAGAGCGAATGACACGGTCTGTGTCACTGCTGCAGCGTGCTTCTAACCGTCCGGTTAACAAGACAGTGACAATGAGTACACACGCAGAGGAGATAACAGCTCAAAATAAGACGGAAGCTGCTGTCTGCTGTCAAAACACGAGAACCATGACATTTAAACTGATTTAAATACTGTATCATCTGAGGTCTGCAAGAGGGTAGATAATCTTAAGTAAACTGAAGTTGATATCAGTCTTGTACTGAAGTCTGATCATTTTCCTGAACAATATTCAATGAAAGGCTCCCAGGTAGAAAACACACACCCCACACAATACCTGAACTCAAATAACACATCAAAATACTGCAGACTTAGCGATTAAAATGAGCAGCCATTTTGAATGATGAACCCCTTCATGAATCCAAACAAGCGTCTGACAGAAAAATCTGCCAGACCAGATGGAGAGGGTCAGTATGAGCAAACAACAGTTGTATGTTCTATTTTTGAAAAGGCATTTAGTGCAATGTGTAAAGTGTGTAGGCAACATTTGTCACTTCCCCAAGAGTGATTAGTGCAGGTAAAAAGGGGGGGGGGGGGCAAGACGTCCTTTTCTTATGTGGACAGAAAGTCAGACACGATGAGAAATCATCTCAAACAAAAGCTTGTAAATTGTGGCTAGTAGCTACAGCACAGACAGAAACAAAGTGCAAAGATCTTTCCTTCTCAAATAAAAAAAATACAAACAATGCAGTATCAAGTCATCCAGACAGGCAACACAATACAACGCATATTTGACTTTGCAAACAAGAGCTAGAGCCTGCTGATAGAGCCTTTGATGTTATCAGCAGGTATTTTCAAATCACAGATATATGGCACATTTGAACTAGAAAAAAAAAAAAAAACTTCTATAAACTGTTATTGTTATATGTTTTATATGAAGCAGCTGGGAACTAAGGTGATGCTGGAATAGTTGTATTAAACATGTAACATCAATTATTTTGACGATCATCTAAATAATTTTTAATCCTTGCCACAATCCATACCGAGCAAGTGACTCTAAAATCAACGAGGATTACATTTTCCTCGTTTTCACACAAGTGTGGAAACCTTTGTGACAGCTGACACTGACATTGACATTGATTAATGACTGTAACTTTATTTAATATTTGAATGTTGTTCATCAAACAAACAGCATCACCACTCTAGGTCTATTAATTCATTAATTTATTGATTAAGCAATGTTTCGGCCAGATAAGCCCTAACCAACTCAAGGCTCTTTCAGTCGAGTACCAGTCTGCCTCTAGAGCAAACCGCACGACCCCAGACTTTTCAAAGCGTTTGCGCAACCTCCACTCTAAAAGCTTTGCTTATCAGTTGGTAACTTGGTCAACAGCCACAACACAAACACATTTCATGGGTCTCAGAGTCTCAAATATCCCGGTGCCAAGTGGCCCCTGGGTCTGATGACAGAGCTGTGACGAGGCCAAGGAGTACTGTCGGATAAACACTTGTTAACTTAAGGAATTATCTGCACTCCGAGAGGTAGGCTTTACCTAATTTGTGCATAAAGTTGTAGTGCGTTAGAGCCAGCAGGAGTAGTGTGTAGTGTGATAGTGTTCTCTTCCCTAACATGAGATAAGTACTTGTTTGCGGAATGATCCAGGGCTTTTGTAAAAATAAGCATTGCTAAAAAGAACAGGGAAGGAGAAGAAACCGGGGAAGAGGGGAAGCACCGCAGCATGTTGGGAAGTTCAGGAATCTCAAGATATGATGTAGTATTTGCCCTGGCCTGGAGGGGAATGAACATCCCAGTAGTCTAGACAGGGAAAGGGGAAAGAATAAAATAGCTCTAAAATAAAGATTTTGTCTAACTCAGAACAGAATCACATCAATATTTTTACCTCTTCTCTAAAGCTGTTCAATAGCATGTCAGCTAAATTCAATATTACACAGGTATTTCCAGGACACTGCTGGTTATCTCTGGTCAGCGTCATACACTACTTAAACTACATACTGTGCTCATACCAATAAAAGGGACAATGACAATTCAAGAGAAATTATATTACCAAGAACGACATAGGACTATAAAACAACACTGGCTATAACATTGTTTCCTGCATCTGATCTACCAGAACCTCAGCTGTCATGACTCCATGGAAGTTTATTTCTATGCACAAACCGATTACATGACTGCATTTCAGAAGCAGAAATAAGTGCCAATATGAACATTCAATTTCCTTCTTAACCTTTTCTTCCCTCAGTAAGTTGTATGAACGGAGCTCCAGGCTCTGAGCTCAGAGCAAATTCTTTGTCTTTGACACAGGACATTAAACAGGGACCCAGAGAACTTGACACAAGATCTGCAGATAAAGGGTCTGGAAGGATCGTGGCTCTACTGTGGGCCAGAGCTCACTCTACAAGAAGAATAAGGAGCCCTTGGGGTTCAGAGTCAGCTACGTTTCATTTCCTGGACTTAAACTGAGAAATTCACTTATTCAGCCTGTCCCATGTGTAAACCCTTAACACACATGGCAGAAACTGGTCCAAGGAAGTGTCCAGGTGAAGGTCAAACAAGTTCACCGCTGAAAGACAGGCAGATACATTAAACACATTCTGAAAACACAGGACTAGAAGAAATTCCTGTAAGCATTTAACACAATTAAATAAATACCGATAAACAAGAACTGTGTTGGGTATTAAATAACTTAGAAACTCAAAATGTTTCAAACCTGATGATCCTACTGCAACCAATTCTGTAAAATTCTGAGAATGCGTGGTTTTGATTATATCAAGTAGAATATGATTAACTTAACAGCAGTCTGTGTGCCTCTACATCAACTGCACAACAAGCTCAACCTTTGGAACTTAAATAAACTATGTGATAAATGTGCTGAATAATCTGAGCCAACACTGCAGTCACCGAGATACTTAACTGTTCCCAGTGTTTAATATGGGCTCAGGGGCTCACTTTTGCTCCCCCCATAGAGCGTTGCTTACGATATTGCATGTCCAATTAATATGACAACAATAACACTTTGAAGGTTGAACCAACTATCAGAATCACTGCCTGCCATGTGCTAAGTAAAGGCACTGACAGAGTGACAGGTTGGAAAAAAAAGGTTAATGGACAAGCAATAAAAGGATCAGATCTCTCTCTCTCTCTCTCTCTCTCCCTCTATTTGTTTGTGTGTGTGTGTGTGTTGAGCAAGTACATATTCTTTACAGTCCCAAGCAGCTAGATGTGTCAGGATGAATGGCTGGAGCCAAGTCATTCACTAGATTAATAGAACAATTTACATCCAGCTGAACAAGAGGTGACAATGGTCATGCACATCAGTCTCATCTCACTGCTTTATCTCGCCTTTCGATTCTTCCTCCCCACTTCAATAATACACACCACTGACCCTTGCCCTGTCACTGACACTAAGGCTGAAGGACCTGGCCAAGAGGACAACTTTAATTGATGAGATTCTTTCATTTTTTAGACTCTGTCGACTGCCACCAGCGTACTGTGAGCAAACACCAGCTTTCACAGTGTGAGTGTAGGTCTGTTTATTCAATGATGCCTGTTGTCCATGCCAGATGAAGGAGTGGGTGAGTCATGGTCAGATTGCACACAAATTCCCAGTATAATCATGGAGCAGAACACGAAAAGTACTAGTATAAAAACATGCACAAATATTAACATCAAATTATTATTATACTTATTGTACACGAGACATTCTCAAAATTACTTGGGAGTGGCAGTCAAAAGAATGCATACCTCCACCAAGGCCCAACAGTAGCCTTGAATTCAACCAAGCCGCATTGTATTGCACACACTAGTCGACACCAAGTCCCAATGAGGCCGAATTATTTTTGCCAAATTGGATTAGATTCCTAATTTTCAGAGAAATTTATGAAAATCCTCTCACCCTTTAAAAGAAAGTGAAAATGAAATCCCTGGATCAGCACCAAAATGTGATGGGTTCTTCCATAACCCATACCATGCCATTTTTATGCCATACACACTTGTTATATGATAATATGTTAAGTTTTTTGCAGCAGTTATGCAAAGAAGCACACACAAAAGGAATGCTGATGTAAACAAAATGTCCTTGGTGAAATAAGTGTGCTAGAAAAGGCAATGAGTCCATGTTATTTAGTTTAATGCACTTGTACATGTTTTGCATTTTGTATATTGCTTCATACTGATATTATATGTACTAATATATTTGTTTATCCTGTTTAATCTTCTGCTCTGCTGTGCCTGCTACATTTACCAGCAGGGGATCACTTTAAATTCATCCTAAATATTCTGCATTTACTGTAAATTACATGCACATTATGACATGAAAAATAAACTTCAACAGTAAAAGCGACCTCTCATTTCGTTGAGCCTCTAAAGATTTGGCTCCTTGTATCAACACAATGAAGGCAGTGCCACATCCTGCATGAACTCCCGTTGGACGTGTTTTCACTGAACAAACAGGAACCCTCTCTGGTAAAATGACACACCTCAAGAAGGAGGGTTGGGATCTTCTCACAAAGCTGCACACAACACAGGGCCTTGGACTATAATTAGAACAGTAGGTGGATTTGACTGTTGGGAGTTAAAAGCCAACAAAGAGCAAGTTATTGCGACATTTACTTATGTCTACAGGTATCACAAGAAGGGGGATGGCAGACGCTCAGAAATACACATAGCCCTTGGACAAAACTGTGATGCATCAGTGTCAACATCCACACACCCCTCCCCATGGAAAATGGCCCATGACACGGCACATTTTAAACTTGAGCTACAGAGTGCACAACTATTTTCAACGAGGAGCTTGAGAAAAATGCTGTTTCAAGTCCTGTGAGAGTAAATTCTGGCAAAACATGGTGGTCCCACTTGTTCTTACGGCCACATCAGACAAGAGTGATAAACCGGACGTCTCACACACACAAATTACCATGTCTCCAGGGGTCCTTGGGCTCCACTGCTCCAGAGACAATGTCCTCGTCTGAGGGAAACGTCACCTTCTTGCCACTTGGTTTGTGTTTATCGTCCCTCTCCTCCACAGACGGGTACAGTCCAACCTGGTCTGAGGCAGGTGAATCTGTGCTGTCTGGCTGGCTTTCATTAGACAGGCTTTCTGCTGTGCTGCCCACCGGGACATCCTGACACGGAGACTCTAAAGTATCGTCTAACAACGAGGCGGCATCTGTTGAATCGGCCTCACACTCGGCACTCTTGTCCAGACTCAGAGCCACACCTATGTCCGTGTCCCCTCCATCCACAACCACACCATCATTGTCTTTATCCTCCTTCATTTCCTCCACCCCAATATTACCCTTGTGCTCCTCATCAGAGAAGATGAGGTCAGTGGGGTTAGCTATCGCAGGGGTGATTTGGGCAGTGCTCGTCCCATTTCCATTGAGCTCGTCGATTTCCAGTGTGTCTTGTATCTGGTGGTTGTTCTCCTGAGCTGCCTGTTGGTTGTCAGTGAGCTCAGGCATCACGTACGTTTCAGAGGCCTCTGTGGGAACAATGCTTTGCTTTTCAGTGTTACTATCGGTCATCAGTTCAGAGATGCGAGGGGTGACTCCTTCTGTGTTGTTGGTAGCGTTGTGATCATCATCCACGCTGCTTCTCGTCTTTGCATTACATAAATCTAGACACTGCTCTTCGATATTCATGGTGTCATGTCCAGTGAAAGTCAACCTTTAACTGTGCCAGACAGCTTGTATATTACATTAAACACCAACTAGGAGCAGACTGACATGGATAATCCCGTCTCTGTGATACAATATAATCATATAGGCACCTTTACCTTGTCCTTAATTCAAGTGCAATCTGATTGTTTAACCTATATCTTGTCTGTTTATAGTAGTAGGATTAATTTACATTACAGTTTTCACAAATCCCAATTCACATGTGACTTCTGTGCATCCTCGACATAAATCGGCTAATTAAAGTGCAGTTTTACACAAGGTCAATACAAAAAAAAAAAACAAATTAGATCAAATGTGCGCAGCAGAAACTGGATCTGTAATTATTATTAGCCAAACTTTCCTCAACTATCGCCCCGCAAGGCAGCCAGCACTTACTAATGTCTGCCAACACGGTCCTATCACTCGAAGAGAACTGGCTAAAGGCTCGTCAGCACATTGTCGACAGTGTCAAAGTGGACAAATGAAATGAACAAGTCGCTCAGGGTGCCTCCATTACGCTAGCAGTGTGAGCTCCCTGCCCTCCACCAAACCCGACTCGTTTGCATGAATTTGAGCGAGCTAACGTTAGCTAGCTTGCTAAAGTTGTTGCCCAACAATGACATCCAGGCCCGTGTGCGGTAGCGTGCCTGCGTCCCCGACTGAGCCCGTCAGTTTACCCGCGACAAAGTCCATTCTCCCGTGTGGACAAATGTGTTTTCCGGCTGGAGCCCTCGTCTCTCCGTCTGTCGCGCTGCGGCTCGGTTCGCATCACAGCCGTCGACCAACGACAGCCAGAAGAAAAACAGGCGTCACACTCCAAGCAGCGGGCATGTTTCGATGGCTAGCGTCGGCGCAGGGGGGGAGCCGAAGCCGGAGCCGGAGCCGGAGCCGGAGCCGGAGCCGGAGCCGGGGCCGGGGCCGGAGTTCGCGGCACGAGCAGCACTGGCTCCTCGGCGCTAAATCCTCGAGATACTCCGGGCGGTCAGGTGTCTCGGGTCTCCGTCTTTCCGGGACAGGTCCGCTGAACCTGCCTCTGTCTGCCGCTGCCACTCGTTAGCTTGTTCAACAACTGTTTGTTGTTCTCACGTCCTACGTCAGCACGCAGTTCCCCACGGGGCTGCGTTCAGCGTCGCACTGTTACAGAGGGTTGCAGAAAAACACCAAGAGGCCGATACTGAAAGGTACGCTGGGATAACTCTGTTGGATCATGCTGTGATGATTACTTTTGTCTTAATCCTCCAAAATGTCTAATGTAGTTCTAATACTGAAGCTACGCAACACAAACCTCAACTTAAACTTCGCATTCTTGCTTTCTCAATGTCTAACATTTTATAATCTTCCAACAATGGCATTGCTTTAAATGCGTGTCGTTTATTTTCCAACATTCATTATTGATTTTCCCCTTTTCGTGTTTAGTATCAGCTTGTGTTTATAGTCCCTATGTGAACTACTTAGTGAAATTCAGGAACCAATACTTTAGTCATACAACTGTTGCAAAACAAAATCTGCTGAACTCACATTTATGTGGCAACTATTGTCCCCAAGTCCTCCACAACACCCAAAAAAAAAAAAAAAAAAAGCCAACAGCGAAGATTGTGAGAATATGTGTGAGACATGAACATGTGAGAATGACATCCTTAGAAGTGCTATTACTATAAAATGCAGTCATAATGTACCAACAAGCATATACAGGCTTCACAATACCAAAACTGGTTAAATGTAGAAAAGCTGAGTTAAATGTTCAGAGGAGAATGTTATTCTACAAGGTGGAAGCACCCTAGTTTGGCAGCAGTTCCTCAAGCACACTGGGAGAACATAGCAAAAGGTCCATGCATCAAAACTGTCAGGACTTCTTGTCTAGCATGTTCTCATGCATGAGTCATTGCTGCAGTTTGAAATTGAGCCAAATCACAATATACTTATGGTGTCATTTTATAATGGAAGGAATTTAAACATTTTTAGTTTCAGCTCTAACACTTCAAATATTGTTGTGGCTCATTTCACCAGGAAAAGCAAAAAAAACAAGCATAAAAATAAAACCCTTTAATGATACATTTGAAAAACTTTGTACATTTACACTTAAAACTCTTGAGACTGAACATCTTTTGAAATGCTGTCGTCCTTGTACATCTTGGTTTTCTTTGGAAGAAGGCTTGCCTGGATGTTCGGGATGACGCCACCCTCTGAGATCGTGACCCCTGCCAACACAATGTTGAGCTCCTCATCATTTCTCACTGCCAGGAGGATGTGACGAGGAGCAATGCGGCGCTTCTTGTTGTCACGGCTGGCATTTCCTGCCAGCTCCAGGATTTCAGCGCAGAGGTACTCCAGAACAGCGGCGAGGTACACTGCAGAGCCATTGCCCACGCGCTCAGCATAGCTTCCCTTCTTAAGCATCCTGTGGATGCGGCCCACTGGGAAAGTGATCCCTGCTCTGGAAGACCGGGACATTGCAGTCTTCTGTACGGGTGCAGCTTTCTTTCCACGGCCAGACATCTTCAATCCGAGTTCAGGGATGTACTTCAATCTAGATTTACAGACAAAATGTAAAGGCTCTTTCACCAAAAACAAGTTGCTGTAATATACTGAGTTTGAGACTTTGGCCTCAGAAGGTTAAATCGCTCTGAGTGGCCTTCAACAGTATCTGCATAATTTAAAAAAGCTTACCTAGAAACACATCATTGGAAGTAAAAAAAAATTCAAACTTGTATCAACACTCACCTGCGTTCCTCGAGTGCTGGAAACTGAGACAGCAACTGAACAATGAACAACAAATTGCCACTTTTAAATCATTCAGGTGACGATGCGTTGATCAATGACACCTGGTTTCTGTGCTGCATTGTGACATCTCATTGGCCAGCTTTTTACAATTAAGCAGAATGTCTGACATCTGTCGCTCCCCTCTTACATATGCCCCAATGACTTTAAACAGACATGGAAACTTTTTGTTCTTTTATAATGAAAGTAACAGCAGGATCAGATGGATACGCTGATGTTAAAGGTTCAGCGTGTAGAATTTAATGGCGAATTTGCATTTTGCAGCTTAACATCACCTTTACTCTAAACTTCCGAACATAAAACATTTCTGTGATAGCCATCATCCTATTTCTGCCAATAGATCCCTTTCACCCAAATCGTACCCACAGCTTTACAATTTCACTCAGTGTTGAAGATGCACATTGAATCCCCCTGTATTTATTTTTCCAAATAATTACAGATTTGAACTATCCATGCAAAACTGCATGTTTAAGTGATCGTTTTAAATGTACTTTCAACATGAAGAAGCAGTGGGGGAACGTGTCAGCAGCAGGTGGCAGCACAGACCTCAGATTTTACCACTAACCTGCAGCAGTCTGTCTTTGTATTTTCCTAATTTATTTAACTTAATAGGAGATTCTTCATTAAAGAGGCCTTATGAAAACACATTTAGAAGTGTGATGAGACTTTACAATATTATCTGGTGCCTTAGTGTCTGGGCCTAATGTGCTTACCCAGGAAGCAATGTTTTGGAGCAGTGACTCATCTCTTACCAGTGTTGACAATCCAGTATGAGTTTCATTCCAACACAATCAGAGATAAGTAGTCATTCATGTTTATAGGTCTTAAAGAAAAGTCGTTACCAGAAAGCCTAACTTGATTGCCCACGGTTTTATACCAGTGATTAAAAAATAAATGATATTGTTTAACAAATAATGACTTTTTACTGCATATCTGTGGTTATATATTACCACAGATATTATATATGATTCACTGCAGTTCTTTTTTAAAGGTAATTGTTGATATTTTTCACAATATCTTTGGCATTGTTTCACTATGCATTAGCGGTTGTTAAAAGGAATTCATCCGCAGCATCACTCCGCCCTGGAAATGTCCTCACACCACATTTGTCTCAACTAGTCTCTTTTTTACTTCTATGCAATGACAGGTTGCTCTGTCATTGTCAGTATCCTCATTGCCAAATTAAAAGGCAACAAGCTTCGCCCTTTAGGCCTTCTCCGCCATCTACCAGCAGTGAGAGATAGAGGAGAGGAAGAGAGAGGGAGACGTTTTGACCGTTTGTATTCACTTTAAAATGTGGCAAAGGGCCAACGGCAGAACAGCGGGAAGACAAATTAATCGGGGACCTTCCCAGCAGGTCGTCCTTGGACAGATTGGATGTGGCTCTGTTCAACCCCTCAACATCCTCCAAACACAAGGAGGACAGGACGGGAATCACAAACTGTCGCGGAGCGGACGCACGTCCCTGCAGCCTGACTCTGGAGTATGTGCACTGCACTGCCAGGGTACACGCTGAGCCGATCGCTGTCACAAAGGCCGTAAGCTGCGGTTTTTCATCATCTGAGATGTCATCATTGAGACAAGCCATTTGTTCCTCTGAGTTTCTCTTGAGAGTTTTCATCTGGATAAAGCCTGAAGTCTTGCTGTATTTATTAGCAACTGTAGCTACTAACACTGAGAGTTGCAGTCGGCTGCCGAGTGAGAAGAGCAGATGAAAGAGAGCGCGGAGGAAGCCGAAAAATGATCCAAACATAAGATTCAACTCAGAGATTGAACACAAAACCAGATACTAAAGCCCCCAACAAGATGTCTCCTGCGTCTGTTACGTTTGTATAGTGTCCTCAAAGAACCGCGAGCTGAATCTACAGGTGGATTTTTAAAAAGTGTGCAAATGTGGCTTTCTCAGATGTATATGCTTTTATAAGAAGTCAGTCGCAGACTACAGGATGGTGCCTGATAACCTCAAGTTACGTACACGCTCACACATAGAAGGAGAAGGGCTGACATTTGAATTCCTGCAAAAACCCCTCTGAAATTACATATTTTCGTTGATGTCACCCATGGAAGTTTTCGCTTGTGCTCAACTATTGGTCTGTTAGTAAGAGGGATAATTGAAGGGAATAACCAGTTTCCACTATGGACTTCAGAAATGAATCCAAAATATCCTGATGCTTTTAGAGTCTGATCTGTGGTGATCAAGTACCTGCCCATAAAAACTAGAACAATTGCGAGATGGTCTCAGCTTTCACATCGTTTTCCACCACTGTGGGTAGAGCTTCAGTTTCCATCAGGGTTTGTTTCACACTCAGCAGATAAATGCACAGTAACAAGGACTGACTGGTAAACCAGAGCCTAACTGCCTTTTTTCACACCTGAGAGTCTGAAACATGGTCCCGGCCAAAGGTCATGTCTTTGTTTTCATGAACGTGGTTAGTTTTGGTGACACATTGCAATTTTGGAACTCAAGCTACTGTCTCCACTTTCTGCATCTGACTGCACTGGATGCAATAGGTCTAAAAGTCTGTACTAGAGTGGGCTCTGTCCACCTTGTTCAGCTGGATGCAGCTGGCTTTCCTCACCTCCTGACGAATGCTGGGACATTACCTCGCTTCACATTTACTCTCTATCCTGCTGTGGTAAAGTAATAACACAAGGATCGGGTCTTTTTCTAAAAGTAATCCTTCCTGTTATTTCTATTTTTGGAAGTCGTGAAATGTACCATCCTCTCCTCTTCCTTTCCTCCCGTCTCCTCTCCTCTCCTCTCCTCCTTCCTCTTGTATCACCCATATGCATCTTTTATTCTCCTCTGGTCTTAAGGCAGCTGTGATGGCTACCATATGTCCATACCACATGTCGCTGGTTTCCCAATAAAAAAAACACTTCCCTTTTTAAACATTAGGAAAACACAGGGTGGACCTTGGGAGATATAAAGTGGAGGCAGGATTTGGTCTGGCACCGAGCACCTGTGTGTGGGGATCGACCACAAGAAGACAGGCACCGCAGATCCACTGCCACGTAATTAGACGAAGGCGGAAGGCTGAAGGACAAAGAGATTTTCCATCGTCCACCCTGCAGCCACCCATCCGTCCATCCCACCTGTGCAAACTCCCTGTTCCTCCCTGCTTTTAATTCCTCCATCTGTTTTTCTCTCTTTCCTTTCTGTCTGTCTTTCTTTTTCAGCCATAACTTCTTCTGGCTCTCTTTCACACTATTCTCTGCTGTATAACTCATTTTTTTATGTAATTCTCTTCCTGTCCCCTCTCTCCTCCTTCCACCCAAAGTACCTCATCACCCAACACACACACATGAACGCACACACACGGAGGCATTCACACACTTCATTTCTTTAAATATTCATTTCCGTCTGTCTGTGATGTGTTTTGTGAAGTTTCCTGTTCCCAGCCCTCCCGCTTCCCTGAGAACCGCCATGTAGGAAGTGGCAGTCCTGGCACTGGTTGCAGACATGGAAAGAGAGAGATGGATCGCCGCCACAGAGGTTACTCTCCATTTAATATTACTGGGTTTGGGATTCTGTTTCAAAAACTGTTGTTGCAATAGCGTTTTCCCAGACAATATCGCCCTCCTAAGTGGACACCCGGCACAACCCTGCTCGCTAATAAACTCAGAATATTACTCTATTTCACAGCTGGAGGTTTCTCAGAATTTCTCTAATTCTTTTGACAGAAACAATTCCCACGTCGTTACTCGGGAAGTTATAGCATGTTTTCCACAACATTAGCATGAGAACCTGAAACTAACTTGTGCATTTCATTAAAGACTGGAAAATACTACATTCTTTGGTGTGGCGGGGTAAAGCATGCTTTCATTTTATTTTTAGGTCACATTTTAATGATTTAAACATTGACATCAAGGTTTGGTTCGGGGGCGGCAATGAATCAGGAGATATTGCGTGCAAACGCCCCTGGAGACTCAACGAATCCTAAACATCAACATCAGTTATTTTCCAATACCTCAAAGTTGAAATATTCAACACAGCCAGTGTTTTTTTTAATAGCAGCAATTACTCAACATTCAGTTCTTGTTAAGTTCTACAAGAATGTAGAATCACTCATCAAACCTTCACGGCAAAATTTTGAAGCAATTCCACTGGAATTAATTGAAATTGCCAATGATTCATTTTTGCCACTGTTCCCTGATCAGCACCTCATTCAGTCCACTTTCCATCTGTTGGAAAACATTTTGAGTTTTTTTTTAATCAACAGCCAATGTGGATGTCAAGATGTGCAATTTAATATAGAGCCAATATTAACTGGACAATATATCATCTCTATTTTCTGTAGTTTACTGTTTATATTTTAAATAAAGTACAAGTACAATGTAGACCACTTCTCTGCTCTGGGTCATAATCTGGCTGACAGTTTTCTTTTCCTTTAAACTGAACGACATGATGCTTCAGTCTTTGCTTACCATTCAATATGTAGCACATCTCTTGCAGGATTCCGGCCTGTGTGCTGACAGTTCAAGGCTATTGTAAGGGCTTGTGTTTGTTTACGTGCATTTGTTTGTGTGTTTAAGACAGAATAACAGATGCTCCAGTGGCTTCAGGCTTGGTTTTCTCATTCTGGCCACAAACAGCCCTGTGATTTACATTATTTTGCCGGTGCTGGCTTGATCACTGCTGGCACACGTTACCGTTGAAAATGTGGTTTTGTGGTATTACAGTGTTTGTGCTTGAACAATTGACTTGCTAAGATGTGCTCTAATGTTTCTTAGGAGGAAGTGCAATCTGTTTGCTATCAAAAAACAATTCAGAAGGAAAAGATGGTGCTCGGGTGGTTGAAAAGATAAAATAATCACCTCATGGTTTAACAAACAGCGTGATAAGAACTACCAAAGATAAACATTTCACATTTTGTCAGGCACATGTACCGACCACTAACATGGAGGAGGCAGGATCTATTACCTGCAGTCAGATTGTGGTGATCAAGAAGCCTGGGCTTTTCTTTTTGATGTCACCCATTTCTATATAAGGCATATGGTGAGAATATCCAAACTAAAATGAAATTAAACATGGATAAAAACAATTATCTGTCATTACCTGTCCCGTTTGTTGAAGAGATGATTCATCCTGCCGAACAGCTGCTGCACAAATTATTGGGCTGTGGCTGTTTGGAACATTTATCCTTCCTTGACTGACATTTAAATAGCCCATAGCTGAGTGATTTTTATGAAGGTTAATACAAACAGCAGTAGTTGCACACAAGCCAGAAAATGATATTCATATATGATTTTTTTGTGTGATCTTATAACAAACAGAGCAATAACTCTATTTGTTATAATACTGGGTAATAGATACACTCACACTTCCTCCTGCTGTGGCTGCGATTGTCTCAGACTTCTCAGAGTCCAACCTTCGGTTCCTGACAGCTTCCTAAATATATGACTTCAAATGGAGTGTGAAGGATGTTTATATGACATGTGTTTGCTGTTTTCATGCCGTGAACTAACCACAGTTTGGATCTCTCTCTCTCTCTCTCTCTCTCTTGCAATAAAACCTAATAGTATCTCACATTTAGTTTGAATTTCTCACTGCTGTTCACTCTGTTTTATTGCCAGGCATCCTCAAGAACAAGCACAATTTGGACACCTGCTATAGCGCTCATTGTTATTACAACAGGCTTTGCTGATGTTCCGTAAGTAACTGCTCACATGGAAATGCTCCATGGCCTCTTGGCTGGCTTCTCTTCTCTTCCTTCCTAGTTGCTGCTGTCGCAATCTGCCAAATGTGAGGTACATAGCATCCCAATATAATTACACAATCGCTCATACAGACACACACACACACACACACACGCATGCACACACACTTGATCTTGACTCAGACCAAGTTTTTGGGAATGCGTGGGATCGTGTGGCATATAGCGTTAACATGCTTCCAGTAAACCAGCGATCTCGGCTGGACATCTGGTTGGTGGTGAAATTGTCTGCAAAAGCTGGATTTGGAATTAAGGTGAAGACAGATGCTAAAAAACAGGGAGTGGGGGAAACACAACTGTTAAAGAAATGAGTGGAGCGTCAGCAGACCGAGTAGAATATTGTGTTTCAACAACAACGTTATTTTTAGCATCTTCCGAGCTAACTCCTTCGGGTACCATCGCTATGCACATCAAACTCTAATTTCAAACAATGGGACTCTTGAACACTCAGACGTAATTTGTGTAACTTAAGATAAACTAACATTGCGTCAATTATTTGGTCAAAGGCAGAAAGCCTTTCTGTTGCTCAAGTGATTCGTTCAGAAACGAAAGTGAGATGCTTTAGTTTTACTTAAAGTTGGTGAGGACCTTTTCGGGGCTAAAGAAAACATTCATACAGTTTAGATGAAAGGAACCAGTGAAAGCATCGTGAGGATTATTCTACATTCAGTTTCTGCCCTTTCACCTAAATCTTACATACTTTTTAAGCTGAGAGTCAAACTGTCTTCTTCTCAAACAAAATGTGGGCTTTTTATGGGAAGTACGCGTTCAAACCCGACAGTCTCCTGGGGTCGTTCTGTGTGGGGTTTCTGGCTTCGTTTTCTCCACCCACACTGCTGTTGTCCCCCAGTCAACGGAGCAAAAACGAAACAACCCATTCGGGTCCAGAGTCTGCCCAGTGAGATCTTCCTGATACACCGCCACTGTGAGTCAGTGTCAGATGACTCACAGTGGCAATCATGAACAATCATGAACTGTGTTAATGGCATAAAATTACCATTAAATCTCTGATTAAAATAAATTAAAAACTGAATTTACTCCATACACTGAACAATGTCGGTGTGATTAAAAACCAAAATGACACAAATCATTTGAAAAAACTCGTCCATGAGCCAATCCCCTAACATGGAAGAGGTGGGATTTGGGGGTGACTGAGACACTTTGGCTTTAGTACTGGGGAGCTGTCATGGCCTCCATTTGTAAATACGGTCAATGGTGATGAAGCTGAAACTGATGAAGATGTCATATGAAAATTTGGCTGTTCTTTTTTTTTTCTTCACACACATTACACTCAGACACTCAAAGATGACCTTTTCAGGGAAAGTTTACATCTTGTGATTCCTGGGGGTCTTCAGCAGCTGATCTCTACATTTTCAGACACAGTAATTGAATAATTGAGTCTCCACCAGCCCACCGCTGTAGACTAGACGGCAAATATCTTTTCATCACGTTGTCCTCACACTGTTCCCACCCTTCCTCCCTTTGGAGTTACGGCTGCTGGAAACAAGCTCATAGCTGCAGGGGAAGAAGGAAAACCTTTTCCTCCAAAACCAGGCCAATGCTCTCTTCCCAATGGGTGCATAATGGTGATGTGAACGGCTAGGAGGCATGTCGTTCCTCACTTTAACCTGCAGAGATGAACACACAGGAAAATGGTGTTTAATGTAACACACATTATCAAGCCTTAAAAGGGGGAACCTGCCGGGAAGATGGGAGTGTGGGTACTTAAGAAATGTGAACTGACATATCAGCGCTCTGCGCTATGAATTCAGGATCAAGGAAAGTTTTACATGGACTCACGGTTGAGCTGGTCAGAATCTGATGGTCAAAGGTCAAGTCTGTGCTCTTGTCAATATCACACTTCACAACTTGAAAATTAGGACAAAAATTCAAAATAAGAATTGAGTGACCAAAGGTCAAAGGAGTTGGTTGAGGCATACAAAAAAACACACTGTCTAAAATGACCATGACATCAAATCAACAAATTGTTCATTACTTTTTACAAAAGCTGGACATTATAATCTGTGTGTTTTCTCTCATTGAGGGGCTTTTTGCTCAGATGTGTTTACGGTAGTTTGTAGATGACTAAATCAGGGTACTTGGATACAATTTCTCTGTTGGACAACTTTATCCCTCATTGGTTTCTGCACAGGGGTTTTTTGCTTCTAAAAATAAAAAGGTGTGTTATAATGCACCACTACAATAGTCTTACCGTTAAACCAAAAGGTCATTAATGGAACAAAACCGAGCAGACAAACCACAAGAAAGGGGACAAGGCTGGAATAAAGAGAAGCGAAGAGCAGAGGAGGGGAGGTGGAGTAAAAGAAAATGTGAGATCTGGCCCAAATCTGTGGGGAAGCGGTAGCTTGGGCCGGACGAGTTCACAGATGTTTTAAAGTGCTAATCTAATCTTTATGCCAGGCCTCCCCTCCCTCGTCTCTCTTTTTTCCCCCCTCTCCCTGTCTCAGTTTTTCTTTCTTTTCTTTTCCTTTTTGAGTTTTTTTTGCAGGGAGGGAGTTTGGAACGGCAGCAGCCTGTGTTAATGCATCTCAGGAGCATCATGTACTGCTGCTGCTCAGTGATGGGCCCTTGTTATTCATACGTCTCTTATCAGCTCTGCTATCAGATACATGTGAAGGGAGGTAAAGTAGCAAGAGGGGACAAGGTTGTTTTTTTTCTATTTTACGAATATCATCAATTTATCAATTCCAATGAATGGACACCCTGTTGGTTGACAGACAGTCCCCACTATTTAGACTCACACCTTGGTGTTTTGGGATAACACATGTTTATGAAACTTCAGGCCCCACTTTGAGTTTTCACCTTTACCTCTTCTCACTTTCTTTCCCTTTTGCTTTTGCCCTCCTCTGCCCTCTTGCAGACCGATAAGAAGGAGACTCTAGATTCAGCAGATGTTCTTCATTTAAGCCTCTCTCTCCAGACACCCTGGACAAAATGAGATGCTACTGCCAGAAAAATCCCCACTGGTCACAAAACCTGGAAATCAAGCCAGAGCAGATTAGAGGCGCGTGAATGAAATAAACCACGAGCATTAATTTTATCAGCTTGATGACACGAGTTGCTCGACAGTTGATATCCACAATGGTATTCACATTTATCCATTTACTTCACTTTTCAACTTACCGATTGAGGTGATTTCAGGGGAATCAGTGTCCTTATAGTCAAACCTGCGTTTTTTTTTGTTTTTTTTTGACTGCGCCCTCCCGCTCGCTGACCGTGTAGCACCTTGAATGTGCAAGTCATAAAATACGCCACGATGAGTCCAACCTGGCAGCTACCACTGAGCCTCCAATCACTCACATCCCTGCGTCGCTCTCCCGCTCCCTTTTCCTGTGTGTGCTACTAAACATCTGGAGAAGAGTGATATTCTCCAAGTAAACAGACCAGCAGCTGTCCACCAGCTCCTCAGCTTCCCCTCACTAGCTCTCTCATCCTTCACCACTTGATTCCTCCTCCTTTGCATCTCCCTCTCCTTCGCTTTTTTACGGGCCTTTTGAAAGTTTCTATCCCCCCGTCTCTGTTTTCTTTTCGCTCATCAAGCAAAGCATCAATGATAGATGTGATAGTGCTTATGCTGCTCTTACCATGCTGGGATGAGTTTTATAATGTGAGTGACTTAGGCCACTGAGGACACAGGATTAGCAATGGCTCCGTTTTGATGGCGATTTGTTCTGACTGTTGCTAAAACAGCAAAATTTCAAGAATGTTTCCAACTTGTCTGGAGCTGGGAGGCTTCTAATGTGGGGCAACATTTCTTGCTTACTCTAACTCCTGCTTGGCTAACCCCTCATCGAAGTCTGTGTGGTCGAACCTTAAAAGTTGGCTATTTCCCGGGGAGGTAAATATCCGAAGGAAGAGTTCACACCAAATCCAGATCTCTGCCTCCATCCTTAGTGTCTATCCTAGTAGAAATAAGCTGTAGAATATCTGCTCCCTCTTCTCGATTCCACACAAAGTGTAGTTCCTTCATCCACGGGTCTCAAAAGCAAATCAGAGCCGGTGAGAGAAAGCAGGAATAGCAGAGAGGAGGAAAGGAATGCATGCGATTTCCATTGAAGCAGGGACCGCCTCCATATTTTGAAACACCTGTAAAAACATCATTTCCATCCATGAGCTGTAAAGAAATACGAGGAGGGAAGATAGAGATGAGTTGAAGACTTAAATGAAGAGATGGACAGATGACAGAGGACAGGAAGAAAAAGAGCCGCTGTTGATTCATTCACTTTTCGAACTGATATTGATGGATTGGATTTGTTCTGTGGCACAAACTGAAAAGGATGCATCTGAGACAACAGCTGGCCTTCGAGCAACCTCTCGATCGCGACATCAGAGGAACACACGGACGGAGAAAGAGAGAAAGCTCAGAGCAGAGGGACGGACACAGCCGCCCTCCTCCCTGGCTTCAGGGTTCACAGCTCTGGCTTATAAAACGCCTGCTTCCGGCCTGCTTGCGTGGCGCTTTGACGCGCTGCACCTGCCTCATTCTGCGACCCAGAGGTCCAGTTTCGCTCGCTCGCTTTCAGCATGACGCCGTCTTTGTAGCTGGGAGCTGAAACCCAAAACCCTCGCTATCTGTTTCATGTTTTCCAGACTGAAACCACCAAGTCCGCAGCAGCAGCAGCAGCAGCACAACTGGTGGATGCATCTACATCTGCTGCAGTGATTTGGGACACTATCATTTTATTGTGTGACACACTATATGGATCAAACTGCAATTTAGTGTACTTAAGGGGTTAGCATGATTGAAAACTGTTTCTGATGTCCAAAAGGGAATCTTCTGGAGCCATTAAGGGTCTGTGACCTCGGCAGTATAAGTGATGTGCTGGTTCTCCTGCTGCTGCTGTATCACTGTCATCTTGGCTTTTATTTATCATCACTGTTCAAAAAACCAGCAGGCACCCACTGTTTGTAGCCGCACCTCTTTGCCAAGTCCGCAGCATTTCACAAGTAGCGCTGATGTTCTCCCGGGAAAAGTGGATAAAGATTTGGAGCAGAAAAAGGGACTTTTATGATGCAGCATAGTCAAAAGTGTTTCCAGTTCTCTTTCTTTTCGGTATTTTTGCGTATAAATTTATTCACCTGGCAAATAGCTTCTGACTGTATGACTGGTACTGGTCCAAAGTACACTTCAGACAGGTGTCATTAAAGGTCTCACAGGTACGTTGGGTGGGCCGTGCTCAGCTGGCCCAGCAGTTGGGAGGAGGGTGTGAGGTCGCTTCCGCTGTTGCTGGTGATATATAAAGCTAAATAAGTGGGACACGCTCCAAAGTTCAACTTCTGCTCTGTTCGACTTATTGGCAGGTGGCAACCACGCTGGCTGTGGAGCTGCATTAACGTCTACCTGTTATGTTCTTCCTCTTCTTCTCTGCTCTGCCCTCCAGCCACCGAACTGAAGCTCTGCTGACACTTTGTTTCGTCCGTCTGTATCTGTTTGAAAATGTTGTTCTTTCAAAAGCCAAACATAGAAAATCTAATTTAAATTCATTTAAAATTTACTACAAAAATAATTGATAAGGGCAGTGGTTTCGGAGGTTGTTCGAACTTTTTTTTTAACAATAAATAAAAAACACAAATGGATGTCATGCCTGTCGGTGAGGGAAAGCAGTTGTACCCGTGTGTTTTGCAGTGTACCAGCTCTCTGGTTGTAATTAACTCCCACTTGTGTGAGGTATCTGTGCGCCCTCCTGCCTCTCTCTCTCTTATCCGGGGTACATCACAGATAAATCCAGACACCTGTGGCGAAGTGTGGCCATGGGTCTGTGTAGCCCTCAACGTGCGGCTCCTCTGCATGATTGATGGACTGAGGGGAGCCGGTCCTCCGGGTTGACTGGGTCAAGGCTGCTGCTACCCAGCCTCAAACAGACTCCACACCTGACAAGATAAGCTTGCTCATATCCTGTCTTTGTGATCCACAACCTCGCCCTGAAGAATTCACGACCAGAGCACCTGTGAGAGGAAGAAGAAGAAGAACAAAACGTGTCTGAAACATTGACATGAGACAGAGTCAACAGGCTTGCTCAACATCCAAAGATCTAGCTCTCTTTTTCTTCCATGGAACAATATGCATACCTCAAAATGTTCAACTGTTACAAAAAAGTGATAATTGAGGGAATTTTTACATTTAATTTAATTAATCTTTCTTTTCAAAGCTGCTCTATAATTGAATGGATTTAATCTAACAATTTCAAACAGAATTTCCTTTTAATTTTCCTTCTAGTTGGACATTCCTGGCAAACATGAAGTAAGTAAGCCGATGGAGAATAGGAATTTAAAAAATTCAAAAATGTGGGATATTGTTTCATGGTCACTACTACTACAATGGGCAGGAGTTGAGTTTTATCCTCTTAACCTCAATGTTTTTGTCTAAAAAGTTGCCTGTAAAGGTGTATGAGCCAACAGGTCAGGGTTTATCAATAATCTCTAGACTCACTTCGTCATATGGGACAGACAGCAGAACACCTGTTTCTAATCTAGCTGCTGGGAAAGGAAGGACTGGTCGGGAAAATGTTCGAGAGCGAAACCTGTGTGAGGATGGACAGCTGATTGACTAATAGGCTGAGATAAAAGCAATGATTTACAAAGGGGACGCTGAAGGATAAGAGAGATACAAACGTCAGGAAATGGAGAATAAAGAATAAGTTAAGATGAACGAGTGAGCGAGGGTCAGGGAGGAAAAGGGTCAGGGATCAGATACTGGTTCCAAACCGGGAGATGCACCAAGCATGATTCATGACACATGTCTCCCAATACACACACACACACACACACACACAGACTCAAAGCTGAGTTGCCAAGAACTACTAAATTTTTATTGAAGGTCTTCTTTCATAAAATAACTGCAAAGCTGGTTTTGTGATTTTCTTGTAAATATTGTCAAGAGGGCACTTTGACAGATCGGGCCTGTTTGAAGTCGACCTGTCACCGAGCGCTCTGCAGCAGCGGAGCTGTTGTTGGTGAACACAGGCTGGAACATGAAAACACTCAAAGGCCTTTTTCATTCCGGAAAGTCCGTGTCTGCCTGCGCGAGCAGCACTGAGACATGTAACAGAATCACACTAAGCAATATTTACACAGACATTCCTCTCACTTCTATCTGGAGGTTTGGAGAGGGCCGCCGCTGAACATCTGTGGCGCGACTGGATTTGATTGGACTGGACTGGCATCCTTTAGTCAGAAGCAGTGTCTGGTTATGTTCAGGGAATTTACAGGCTCAATCATTTCTTGATTTCATTTCCCACCTTAAATCGTATGGAATACGAGGATAGAAGAAAATATCAAAATAAGTGTGAAATGTTGGAAAACTACGATGAAATATACAGGTGGAAAAAGTCAATATTTTACCAAAAAACTCACGAATAGTGCCTTTTTCTAGGCTTAGGTATTAGTGGGAGGTGGCTCATCCACTTGATGTAGCATTTATTCATTCGCATTTATTCATTCGGCAGCTGAGGCGTCCTGCCTCCTGCAGGAATGTGGAGGCGAGAATTTCAGGAGGAGTATGCCCTTCGTCTGCCTTTTCCTCTGGCTCTCTCTGACTCTCTCCCTCTCTGCCTCTGTGAGATATCTGCCATCAGGAAGCGTGTGTGCGCGGCTCGTGGGCGGCGGGAGTGAACTGATACTGGCGCTGGTTGGTTTTGTCAGAGAGGATGTGCAGCGGAGAGAGGACATTTCCTCTCGCATTTAAACCTTGATCTCCAACTCGCAGCTGCATCGGTGTGAGAAATTGAACCTACTTCCTCAGATAAACTATCATGATTACCGATTACATTAGCCAACCAGAACCTTCTTTAATTCTATGGCCAGAGTGAGGCTGAATGAATGAACGTGCTTGTCGTGCACTGGGCTGCAGAAAAGAATCAAGCACGGAGGGTACAACGCAAAGGAAAAACCTCGTGACAGTCGGTGCTGTTTGCTTTGTTTATTAGAGGTATATTGTCAAACATTTTACAAGCTTTTGCTTAAATGTTTCCATTTAGAGAGAGGAAAAAAAAATGCAACACTGAAAAAACAATGACTGAAGCTCAGCAGAGAACACGTTTACAGCCCCTGTTTGAAAGGCACTAAAGTCCCAGGTTCAATATCAGCCTTCGTGACACATGCAGACACAACTAACAAAGACACCTGCTGTTACACACTTCAGTAGCTACAATACACAGAGCTTTCAGTTGACTTGTTAGTTGAGCTTTGGATGCCTGCCACCATGTGCTGGACACCAAAATATGTGCAATGGTAAAGATGTGAGGTTGAAGTAACTGTTAATTCAACACACTGAACATTTGTACGGATGTAAAGCTTCCATAACTTACTCCACGTCGTCTCTCAGGTTGCTGTAGGCTTTGTTGAGTGCAGATATCTTAAATACTTTCAAGATTAAATACACCATATTGCTGCTATTTAAATACATATTGTGTCTTTTAAGTTAGAATTGCCATTCATGGTCATGAATTACGTAGAATCACAAGACAACCGTCACTTGGAATTTCTTCACGTCTGCAAAGGAAATGTACAAAAAAAAAAAGTCTCTTTTTAAATAATAGTGATAGTAGTACATTCAAACAAATAGCATAATAGTTCCTCAGCATTATTGTTGTGGTTTTAAATAGCTTGTGATGCAGGGGTGCTTGTGAGAGACAGTCTGTGCCCTTACTTCTTGGTTCAAATACTGCAGAAACAATTCTGTCGCAAGAGGTTTGGTTTCCATGCTGGTGCCATTGTCGTATTGCTAGTTACAGATCACCAGTGAGTCCATCAGACAGACACAGACACGTCCCTTAAACTCTGCTTTAAAGAGAGCTTTAAATGCGTTTCGTCAACATCTTAATCTGGCTGGCATCTCGTCCGGCCGCCTCCTCTGCAGCTACACTCACTCACACACACACACACACACGCGCGCACGCACGCGCCTGTCAGACACTGATGAGGGAGTGATGCGTGTCAAACACTTGGATATAGAATAGACACCTTCTGATGTTAAAGCGCTGGTTTCTCGCGAGAGAAGACATAGCTTGTCAGTTGATGGCGCGCGCGGCTGTATCGTTGCTAAATGGGAAAACGAGAAAAGTAATTCCTGACGGTTTATCTGTGTTGACCGTGATTTTTCTTTCTCCTCTTCCTCTGACTAATCGTCTGATCTTTGTGTGTCTCTCTCCCCATCTCTGTCGTCTTTCTATGACACTCTTTCTTGCACCTGATAATGACGATTTAGCTGCTAGATCCATTATCTCCCTCCTGCTGCTACATTTGTCTCCATCTGCCCGTTTACAGTTATCTGGCTTTTTGCACCATCTTCTTCCGCCGTCGGCCGTCTCTTTCGCGCTTCTGCCTTCTCCTCCGATGCAAATCTGTCCATGTCTCCGCTCCCCCTTGCTGAGTCTCTGCGGCCCACTACCGGCAGCCGCAGCCCTCCACCACCATGTCCTGGTAATTCTTCAGCACCACCCGGTCTTGCGGGTCCAGGTAGAGCAGGGCGATGGGGCTGAGGGAGGTGGGGACGCAGCAGGCCCGCGGCACCGCTCCGTTCACCGAGTTTACCAGAGTTTGCACCATGGCGTGGCTCGAGGAGTTCATGTGGTCGGCCAAGGGGAAGCGACACTCTCCCAGGCAGAAGAAGGCGTCGTAGCCGCTGGGCGCAATGATCCACTTGTGCCAGCCCACATCGTTGAAATCTACGTATAAAGGATGGCGGCGGCACCGGTTGCGAGAGAGGCGCTTCAGTTTTGCAGCGCGACCGCCATTTCTCTTCACCCGCCCTCGATCGCTCCAGCCGGCCCCACCTTTGTCAGCCCCCCAAACCGGCACCGTATAAACTGTTTTTTTGGCCCTCGCCCAGGCTTGGTCCCTACTGCGGCCCTTGCTGCTGTTCCTCGCCCTCTCTTTTGTCCCTTTTCTCCCTCTCATCCTCTGTCCCCCACCTGGGGTCCTCCTGCCGTGTTTGACTAAAGGCTCTCCACGCCCGTCATGACTATAAGTCACCAAGAGGGGTCTCTCCTGTGCCCAGCTGTGCTCGTCTTGACCCACAGACCTGCATACCCTCAGGTGGCCCTTTTTATCTTTCTCTGCCCCCTCCTCGCCGGCTGCAGAGGAGACGCTCCGCTCAGTGGAGGAGGAGGTGCCGTTCTCGGGTCCGACTTCAAGGAGGAAGCCCAGGCTTCCACTCCGAGACAGGGCCTCATGGAGGAGCTCTGCACTTAGGGTGAAAGCCTCCCAGAAACCACTTGCTTTATGACTGTGGAGGCCAGAGGTGAGCAATCTTGTCTCCAGCAGGGTGGGCTCTTCGTGGTGATCAGAGAGGTAAAGGTTCAATCTGTGGGGGCCGGGGCCCAGGGAGGCCCTGTCACTGTGGAGGAGACGGAGCTCGGCAGAGAGCACTCTCTCATCCTGAGGGATGGAGGAGATATTGAAGAAAATGTGCACCCTCTTATGATCGTCGGCAGAGGAAGTATCTCTCGGGTGATCTAAGGGAAAGATAAAGGGAGACGAGACAGTGTGGGGGTTCAGTGCAGTTCAGATTTACTGTACAAGAGATTTAAAAAAGTAATAATAGTAAAACACATAAGGTTGTGGAAGTATTGAAAGTGCCTCAGTGTTTAATTTAATTAAAACAGGAAATACATTTGATGTTGGTTGGACTGAAGTTATTGGGTCTTCAGAGGTCCTGTTAGAGTCTGCACATCTTTTAATATAAAGACTTCAGTGACTGTCACACCCATGCTTGTCTAAGAGTCTGAGACTGGGTGTTAATCAACAAACATCATCTGCTGTCATGGATAAAATCATAATCCTGCATCTATGGCTGAATCCAAGAGTAAACACTTTATCTGGAACAGCAGATCAAAGGTCAAGCTCTACGCAGACAATGACATTATATAGATAATGCGCAGATACTTTAATCCAATGAAACTGTAGTATGACGTCAGGCCGAGCTTACCACTGTGGTGAAAGCTACGGACTGTGTTGGCCTGCTGGATGTGCTGGCTCGGGAAGCTGAACGTAGGGTCCTCCACTAGGTGGTACTGCTGCTGGTGGAAGCGGTAAAGATCCAGGAGGTACTGGGGAACCGGCACGTCGGGCCGAGGGTCGGGACGCGCCTGGAGGCCCAGCCGGCTCAGGAGGAGAGTCTGGATGGTCTGGGCCAGACTCGGCTCTAGGAGGGAGGCGGCCGGAGGGCGCGACAAGGGGGGAGGCGTGGGGGACACCCTGCCATGGTCGATCTCGCCGGGGTCTCCATCCTGGCGACCAGACGAGGCTTGAGGTAGCAGCAGGACCATGAGGAGCAGGAGGTTAGCAGGGAACATGGTGGACCTGAGGGGGGTGAAGAGAGAGGATTGGAGGACAGGTGTGAACATGTAAGAGAAGAGTGGACAGACAAAAAAAGGAAAAACGCACTTCTCTTTGAAGTCCTTTGGATTGGTGTGTTCATGCTTTATACAGGAACTACGTCAATCATCGGTCATATTGACACAATATAAAGTGTTGGTTGAGAAATCTGCAAAAGACATAGCTCCTACAAATGCTCCGGGACTCTGTATATCATGCTTGTGTCTTCTCCTTCCTGGACACACTAGTTTCTCATTAGTCCTCAGCCTTCATGTGGCATATGTTCAAGAAATTTACTGTCCACAAATCCATGTGAAGTTGCTTGCTTGTTACTCCTGGCTGCAGAAACTGTGCTACGTTTTTTTTTTTTCTCTGTTAATTTATGGCTTCTTACCCCCCAAGACCCGTACATCTCACAGGACACCTCAGCATTAGTAATTAACACGTCTCTATCGGTGATTTAATCCTACTGAGTGTGAAAGAGATCATAGTGCTGGATCAGACAGGTCGAATCAGGAGCTGTGGACTGTGGTCTGTGAATGAGATTAAATCTATTTAACTACTTCCTCCAACCATTTCAACTAAATTAGAGCCACGCAGATATGGTTTATGATAAGGGCCTCTCCTGATGCTGATACCAACGAGTGAAACAGTTCCAATACCAATAAATCATCTGGTATATATATATATATATATATATATATATATATATATATGTGTGTGTGTGTGTGTTAGTCAAATACAAAGAAATGTTTGATTTCACAAATGTAAACAAGAATGCACATCTTCTGTGTATTTTTCCTGTAAGATTAAACATAAACTTATATGTTCAGTTTCAAATGACTGAAATGTACATTTAAATGAAGGTTGATTCAGATTTTGAGGAATACTGGAATATAAACATCATCCGATAAAAGAACCAACAACCGATTTTGCTTCATAGGAAACAGCTTTTTTAAATTATTATTATGATTCAGAATTTGTGGGAAATCAAAATCATATGAAAACAATGAGCTTGAGGTCTGATGATATTTTCCTTTGAAGTGTGTCTATGCAACAGCTATCACCTTAGGTGGCACCTTAGAAAGAAACTACGTTAAAGTTAGTTTGATCATTAGTGTTACATAGTTGTATTTACTGTAGTGTGTGTCTGGTTTCATGCCAAAAATCAGAAGAAAGTAGTAGCAGAAAATATAAAAACAGAGTAGATTTGAAGTAGAAGGATGAGAATGGCCTGCTACTGGGAAAGTTAAAATCATGACGGCTATCCCACTCTGCTCAATACATCAATGTGTTTGTGGACAAATATGCAGTAGGTGTGGTGGAACAAACGCTGGGTCCTCTTCAAACTCCAATCCTCCAGCCAGGGGAATATTTGCATCTACAAGTGTGTGCTATTGTACTGATTGATTGATTCCCTGTCACAAAGCAGACTTCCCACTTTTGCCACGGAGCCATTGTCGTGTTCCGTCTCTGTGTCATGAATTCTGACCCTGGCAGTTTTCCTTGAGCTGAACTTTACTCTTAACTTTACCTTTCTGCTGACTTTAAACCAGAGATCAGCTTATCTCCCTCCTAGTGCAGGAACATGACCACAGACAGGGGTCACGCAATTACCGCTGTGACCTGGCTAACACCCTGCACCTCTGGAGTGCAGCTGTCAATAACTGAGCCAGTAATTAGAAACCCGTGAGTTAAGGGCCTTCTCGACCCATAGCGGTTGATTTGAAGAGTCAAGAAAAGAAGGTCAGAGCTGTTGACGCGACAAGTGAATGGGATAGAACAGAATCATGTCACCCTGGTGAAGCAACAAGTATAAATGATGTGTTTGTTTGCCGTGATCTCTTTCCTTGTCCAAGCTCTCCCATATCTCTCCTCTCTATCTCTTTATCTCACCTCTGTTAGGGACAGAGGATTGATAGGGCCCTGTGCAGCGAGATAACGCAGGCATTTATGGCTGAGCGAACACATAATGACACTGTAATGACGGTTAATCTCATCACGCTGCCTGAAATAAAGGGTTAAAAGCAGGTCACAGGTGTGAAGGTGTGTATATTTTTATCTAGTGTGTGTGTGTGTGTGTGTGTGTCTTGGTCATGTGGTACGCGGTTCAAAGAGCAGCCCTGGGAAAATGAGCCACCTCCAAAGCGTGGGATCGTCGCTAGCTATCCATTAAACGCTGGCAGCCACACCCAAGGCTGTTTTTACCTGAGGCAATTTAGCGGAGGACAATTACAGATTAGACACTGTGCAGGGTGGCCTCTCCCATGTATTACGGAGGCTTGTAAAGCAGATTAAGGACAACAACACCACCTCTCTCCTGTACTTTCCTCACTTAGCAAAACCACCCAGGTGACTCCCAGGTTCAAAGGTTCACACAACAAGGTCGTCACTCAGCACAGGGTGTGCCCGAGCATGGGCGACCCAGGGGGAGGAACACTGATGAAAAGAGAGAGAGAGAGAGAGAGAGAGAGAGCAGCTTGCTCTGTCTTCTCCATTGGTGTTTGGGTTGTGAGACAGCAGCTTTCTAGTTTAAACCAAGCAAAGAGCATATTTATGCAGCACGTGCGTCAGGGTTCCACCCACCCTGAGGTCAGCTCATTCCAGCTAGCCAGAAAAACTGACATTTTTATGATTACAACTCCTCCAGCTCTTCCTTGGAGCTCAGACTTTATATATATATATATATATTTTAATCTCTGGCAAGAATCTGGCATGAACCTGGACTAATGAAATGTTCTCGTGAGTTAAAGGAGGAGAGCTGAGTGATGAATGGGTCAGGGGATGAGGAGGGATGAAGGGTTGAGGCTCAGCAGCAGCGTTTATTTTTTTCCCCTCCCCTGTGTGCATACATGCAGCTCAGCCTATTAGACATATTGGATGTGACCTGACCTCCCGAGCAGACGGTAGCGTGACCCTGGCGGGTGGCAGGCGAGTGTCGTCGCCGGCCCGCCTCGCGTCGCTCTGGTCTCGCTGATTAAAACCTCCGACCTCTGATGTCGTCTGTCGCGCCACCCTCGCTTTATCTGTTCATTTCAAACCCTGCTCGCTTTCCCCTTCCTCCTTCCTCTTTGCATTCCTTGAACTTTGTCCCATTGCTCTGTGCTCCATGTTGTCATGCGTTATAAGTGTTTTTGTGTTTCTCTGCATCACCTTCTCATTCCCCCTCTCCCGACTTAAATGTTGCTCTTTTTTCCTATGCCTTAAATGAATGGTGTTTTTGCGGAAGAGTGCGGTCGGCTGCTGCTGGGGCCAGAGGGCCGGAGTGTCACCGCAGCCGGCTGATTTATCCACCGCCGCTGTCTTCGTGTTATGCCTGGTCCCTCAACTTTCCCTTCCTGTTGTGCTTCCCGTGTTTCTTTCCCAAATTCCTTCTCTTGCTCTCGTTGATTTCTCCCTCACCCCTTCCAGCTCTCATTTTTCTATGCTGCTGTCTCCCATTCTTTCAGAACATGATACGGGCAGCGTACGTGCCACAGGGTTCATTCTCTCGCTCTGAGCTTACCCGGGCACTCGACAAGTACGTCATGTGGGACAGCCGCAGGAACCTGAATGTGACGCAGACCGTGCACGTCCACACCTGAGAGCACTTCAGCGCTGCTCCTTTTTCCACAGTGGCCTCACACTGCTGCATTAAATAAGCATGCTTGCTATAGTATAATCAAATGGGGGGGTTATGACTGCATAATATTCCACATGTTTAACTGGTCATTAACGCACCACTTTGAGCTGCGGTCCTAAAATGTAATGAGGGTGAGAAGTGCTCCAACTCAGTTGTGAGGGGAGTTGTAATTCTGCTTTCTGAGGCGTGACAGATGAAATCATTCGAACAATATTCTCAGGTACACGCCGCTGTGTGGGTTTTATTGGACTCTATTAGAACGACACTGTAATTCATCCCAGCTGGACTGATTAGCTGGCTAATGACACAGACGTCAAACCTAAGCGCACACACACGCACACACACACGATAAGAACGCTACTGGCTTCAATTATGGAGAAACTGTTAACTGTTAATGCAAGACAGCAGTTGGAAATAGATTTTCACACCAACACACACGCATACACACATGCAGAGAGAGCGGTGGATAGCTATGTCTTTATTGCGGCCCTCTGTAAAAATGTAACTTTGTGGGTTTATCTAAGGTGGGAGACTCCAAGCTACACCTAATCCTCTACCATGTCCTCACCTTCAAACTTAATGATTCACGTTGTGGTGACTTACTTTTTGTTTACACCAGGAACAAGTTCCCAAAATGTGACTGTGTAAAACATCAGTAATACCAAGGCCACACACACACACACACACCGGTGCTTCCCCTCAAATCTGGTGCTTCCCTGATCACACTACCATCTGATGTGCCGACTCTTGCTCTCACATTTTGGCTTTAGTCTCATTCATATGAGCTGGGGCAGAGCATCAAAAGGTCTCACAAATCAGCCCCCCCCCACCCGCCCCAGGATCCCTTTTGCCCGGGCCAGCGGTGCCTGGAGGTCTGCGGTTGTCACAAGTGCATTGTGGTTAACAGGAGGCCCCTGCTGCTGGGGCACATCGCTGCTGAGGCACCGGTGGAAATAC
The DNA here is from genome assembly GCA_016785235.1 of Pseudorhombus dupliciocellatus. Taxonomy (NCBI): domain Eukaryota; kingdom Metazoa; phylum Chordata; class Actinopteri; order Pleuronectiformes; family Paralichthyidae; genus Pseudorhombus; species Pseudorhombus dupliciocellatus. The sequence goes on along the minus strand of JAFBJW010000516.1, from coordinate 1,048,827 downwards.
TGACATATCCACCCCGTGACTCCCGAAGGCTGCAGAGACTGCTCTCGTTGTGCGTCTTGACAGCTAAACCGATGTGAAATACAGAACAAAAACACACCTCTGCTTTTCACATTAAAAGCTGCCGAGTGTGACGACTGACGGCCAATTCCGCCTGTGTGTGCTGCAGAGGTGGTGAGTTATGCTTTGCTCTTTGAACTCGTAATGGGCACATTTTTCTTGGACAAGTTGCTTACCATACAATATTTTGATTGAGCTTCACACTGGGCCAGCAGTGTATGCATGTGCGATATTGTCTATGTGTGTGTGTGTGAGTGTTTTTCCCCAGAGTGACTAATGGTTTCAGCAGTGCTGTTCCTGTGGCCTGTGGCTTGACAGAAAGACATGTGTGTGTGTGTGTGTGTGTGAGACTGTGTGGACAGGCATAGGGATGTAGTACTCACGTCCAGGTGTGGTGGGATGTATGCAGAGTCCATGGTTTATCCTTGAGCTCCAGTGTTACGATCCCTCGGCTCTCGCTCCGGCTCCTTTGGACAGAATGGACACAGTGGACACTTTACCACTAATTTCTCTCTGTTTTTTTTTTGTCTCACTCGGAGCAGTGTCCGTCTCTCCTGTGCCTCCTGTTTAATTGGCCTGTGGTTAATTCTGCTCGCTCCATGTCTCCCTCCCCTCACAGTGCTCCCTCGCTCAGCCTCTCATCCTGTTGTCAGTGTGAGATAAGCAAACTCTTTAAAAACATCCAGCGGCTTCCCTTCTGCCTGCCTGACCTCTGCTCGTAGGCAACTCCCTTTCTCTGTCGCCTGCACTTCCACCCCTCACTTGTCTAAAACACCCTGGCACTGTCGCTGTGCAAGGAGGCTGCAGGAGGAAGGTGACTTGTGTCCATGTGTCTATCAGTCTGTCTGTGCTGGATCACTGGCAACAACTCCCTCTTGTTCCTAAACCTCCTTACTATGAGTCTCCCTTCCTCTCCACTCAGTTCCTCCCTTTAGTATCTCCTCCCCTTTTCCTCTCTCTCTTTCTCGCTCTCTCTCCCACACACACACACACACACACAGACACACACACACACACACACACACACACACACACACACCACACACACACACACAGACACACACACACACACACACACACACACACACACACACACACACACACCTTTTCCCCCCCGATGTCATGAAGCGTCCAGCTGGTAAACTCGGTTTATCTCTAATTGACTTCCTTGGCCATGCAGATCCTCCCAGATACATACATATACAGGGTTTTACACACACACACACACACACATGCATACAAAAGCAAACACATAAGAATGTTATCGAAGACATATGCATACCTGCATTTACACTTTAAGTGCACACACAGACACACACACAGGTCCAGATAACCCTAAGGTCAGACAACAGAAGCAGACTAATTATTTTACACATTTCCTCCTTTGACCAACTCACCTGCTGCTTTTCATTGGGACCATTTTACGTTTCGACCAATATGCTCGCAGACATTCGCCGCACCGCCATTATAAATACGATGCCCCATGACTCTGAATAAGAGCAAACAGATTCAGTTACAAGACAAAGGTATGAATGGATGACTCATAACAGCTGCCATGAAGTCACAACAGTTGAGTTTTGTGATTGGATGGAAGTCGACGTCAAGGTAAGGAGGAAAAAAAAAAAAAAAAGGAAAACGCAGGCTGTACTTCTCCACTACGGGTTGAAGCAAGGTGCGTCCGTCCTTCCAGTGCAGAGCGGGTGGCGGGGTGAATTTGTATTCATGGGCTGGGCCCATGAGAAAACGTCTCTTTAGGATGCACCGTCTCACATATTAGATCTCATCTGGAGAATCACTTGCCCACGTCCCCCTGCTCCTCCTCTCTGTCCCCTCCACTTGCTCTTCCCGTCCACTCTCGTACAAACACACAAAAACCTGATCCACAGACTTCATTCATCCTGGGGCTGAGTAATTGTCCCGGTGCAAAGCAACGTTACACACAAATATGCACTGCCTCTGCTCTGGCAACACACACACTTATTTTTGGGAAGGGCTCTTATCCTTACAGACTCAAGTACGCACAATACATTAAAAGTCAAAGACTATATATATATATATATATATATATACATATATATACAGCAACTCTGTCACAGCAGGGTTCTATCCGTGTGCAGTCTGCTTGTTCCCTCTGCATGTGGGCGGGTTTTCACCAGGTACTCCAGCTTCTTCCCACAGTCCAAAGACATGCAGGTTGGCCTCAGGTTAATCTAGAGACTTCAGACTGACCATAGGTGTTAATGTCTGCGCTTTCAGCTGACCATGACCTCTGACCCCTTTGAGGAAGGGCTGAAATGAAGAGGGAATTTGTCCTCGGAGTTCAGTTGAGTGTAACCGCAGATAAGATTTTTGTTTTTCAGCTAGGGCACCCGGGCTCCGACCCACGCTCACCTTATTATTGTTACGGATACAGTTTGATATGTTGGTAAATCTGCTTGTTTGTCTTGTTGCAGAGCGTTAGATGAGAAGATAGCGCTCTCATATCCTCATACATACAGAGGAGCTACAGGGCCAGAGGGTGATAGGTTCAGGGGAGAGAAGAGGAAGTGGGAAACCACTGGAAGTCCTGTGCCTGGCTGCTGTTCACCAAGAAGAATTCAAATGTGGGTTTTTGAATATTTCACCGAGTTTTACAATAATACAAATTCATTGTAATTACTTTTCCAACCTGCAAAGCTACATAGTTCAGTAAAGCCGAATGTTATTCGGGTTTATCTGGCTAAAACATGAAAGCATCATGGCAAGGTCATAAATGTCCTTGGTGTGTAGAAATGGATAAAAAAAAGGTCTGTGGCTACTCAGGGTTAAGCCATCATAGCTGAGCCGCAGCTCAGGCTTCACTCCGTGCCTCTTCCAAATGAGCAGTAATTCCAGCCTCCAGGTTTCCCATCTTCTGGAAAAGCCGTCGGCCGCCTGTCCCGCTGACTTCCGACGGGGGTGGAGAGAAACTTTTAAAGTAATACCTCACCGCCTTCTTAACAAGCCATCCATCCATTCATCCTGCATCCCAGTGTTCCCACTTCCATACCGCTACGTCCCTCCATGGACCCACAGAGAAAGAGAGGGAGAGGCCTCATCAGCAGAGGAGGAGGAGGAGGAAGAGGGTGTTGGGCTACCTCGCTCCTTCTTTTTCCTCTTTCAGCAAGCTGTCACAGCTAACTTCTCATTTATCAACACGGCCATCAGTCACTCAGTGATGGTGGGAAGAAGAGCAGAAAGGCTTCATAGAAAGGTGACTTGGCTACTTAGCAATAGTAGTAACAGCTGTGAAGATATGCACACGCACACACACACACGCACACACATACACAGTAACAGCAGTTGAAAACATCTAAAAAAAATACCTGTCATGTGTGTGAAAGGGAGAGCTGCGAGCTTGTTAAGATTTTGTTTTCTAGTGTAGTGAGGAAAAAAAAAAACTTCAAATAACAATGCGTGATGTCATGATAAGAAACACTGATAGACATCAGCATAATGGAGAATATATGGAAACTATGGAGCTTAATGACTTGGTCGTCTGTTGTCCCGTTCCAAAATCAAATTTTCCTGAGCAGAGCACGTCACGGAGCAGAGTGAGTCATGAGAGCAAGGGCCCACGGTCCAGAATAAGCAGAGATTGATGTTCATACACTTAACGTGATCGATGCCTCACCAGGAAATGGGCTGAATGATAAATATGAAGTACTGGAGAGTCACTTCTTTGACAACCTCACATCTACCTCCATTGTGCCTGTGTAATGACTCATTACTGCAGTGCCTTCGCTGTGCAACTATGAGACTCTCTCAACTGTTTGTCCCTCATACGTTTTACATATCTTTGGATTTCTTACAAATTTTAAATCTAAAGGTCAGTTTAGTTCATCTGACTAACGATGTTTTCACACATTGTGCTACTGATGAGGTTCTCTGCAGATACACGTTCACCAAAGCAAGAAAAGGTGAGGGCTGGTGGGGCAGACTTACATTACTGGACACGAACATTTCTCACACTTCCTGTATGTTATTGTATCTTATTATTTACGGCAACAGCCACGGACACCAAGGTCACCACGCTGCTTTATTTGCTCTGTCAAACACCACAGTTTGTAGTAATGAGATTTAACTAGCCTAATGATAAATATAAATATACAGTGACCAGAAAGCATTAAGTGCATCAGTAAGAGACGCAATAAGATAATGAGAAGAGTGTTTGGATGCTTCTGGTAAATACTCTTAGGATGGAATGACACAGCAGAAGAAAAGAAAAAATGTGAAAGAGAAATGTGATTTCACATGAAGGAATCCACACAACTGAAAATGTGGACGCAGACACACACTCACACACACCAACACACACACACCCTGACAGACTATACACAGACACAGTAACAAAAACAGGGGCTGACACTTTTCATTCACCGGCGAGGAATTCCAACCTGAGTTTTTGCAGCGATAAGATTTCATTGCTTCATCCTGAGGTCATTGTTTCTGGAGATTTGGGAAAAGGTGTGTGCACTGGTGTGAGTGCGTCATGCCATTATTTCTTTCCCAGAGTCACTGGAATGAAACCATTCAAAAGAAACAATGAACAAGACTTAGCCCTCAAACCTTATATATAAGTGTATACTATTGGAGACTTATAACTACAACACACAAGCAGAAGGTAACACTTTTTGAGACTTGTTTTGTAATGACAGTACAATAACTCACTGACCATGATAACCAGGAGGAATGATGATGATTGAGGCTCAAACCAAACACCAGTGAACCAGCCGACCAAGCTTTATGCTGTCAGTGAAAGTAATCCTTTTGTTGAAAACGTGAATAGAGACTATGTTCAGAAGTTGAAAAACTGTAAGCATAAGGGAGGGAACAGGAATAACAATCAAACAGATAATCACTAATATCCCACAGCATCATCACAGTCAATCATGAACCCTGGATATGAGAGAAAACACAAAGTAAATCGCCATAAATGCAAACCTAACATGGTGTAAAAAAAACAAAAAAAAAAACAAATGGAAACAGGAAGTCTCGTGGCAGCACTCCTCCTCCTCATCTCAGTCATATCGTGTTTGCAGATGCTAAAAACAAGGTCACTGAAGAGGCAGATATGGGCTCAGTGCACATGCAGATGTGTATGTGTGTGTGTGTGTGTGTGTGTGAGAGAGAGTATCTAACTCAAGGACATTGAACAGGTTTGTCTCTCTGTCATTCAAGCGCCCACCTAGATGCTTCAGAAATCACAACTGCAACTGGGCTAATTCATTCATTATAGAAGTGCTAACGCACACGTTTGCATGTTTCAATACAAGTTTCAGTCCAAATGTGGTGCAGGCTACAAGTTTCAGATCTTCGGTAAATGTATTGAGATAAAATACATGTCTGTCCTCTTAACTGCCAATCTTTGCGACAGCCTCCCTGGTTTCCGGTGTGAAATTTATTTTTGGTGAACTTTTAGACCAAATTCAGAAGTTTGCCGTCAGCAATAGAGACGGGAAGAATCCTTGCTCCTGAATTTTCTGAATCTTCAGCGACGGAAAGATGGATCATTCCCAAAGGATAGTGAAATTAGTGACCTAACTGTCCCGAGTCTACCAAACCACACCAACAAATAATTATGCTTGGCGCGTAGGTTTTCCTGCCAGTCATTCAGCTCGAGCTGACACTGGTGGGAAGATGTGGAATCAACAGACAGACAGGCAAGAGGGTCTGTTCGCCACCACGCGTATATCTCCAAGACAGATGCACACAATTACTTGACATATATTACAGGTTTGTATATGCATACGTGTGTGTGGTCAGTAATAACAGGAAGCTGGCCCTCTGTGTTGACACAAACCTGCCCTGGCGATTGGCCGTCTGTAGTAAATAAACAAATAGAAGAGTGACCCACTCAGCCCACAGGCAGCAGAGCTCTCCGCCAGACTAAAAATAAGGAGCGCGCCATCAAACCCAAACAGGAACACCTGCAGCTCACCCCTCGGTCGAGGCCGTGGTCATGACAACCACCAGCGCTGCATGCAAACAGTTTATAGAAGGGTAAGGATGGGTGGGAGAGGTTGCTGCAGATGCCAGAGGGCTTTTGCAAAGATTATGGACGAGCTACGGCCGCACAGGGGCTATACACTTAGAAAGACATAAAGTGAAGGGGAGGCAGGAATGTGTGGAGAGGGAGCCACAGATAAATGAGAGGAAGGAGGGAATGTATGGTAACCAAATAATTTGATTTTTTTTTTTTTACAAGAGTGAGAGAAACAGAGGCACAGTCTGGGATGTGGTTTGAGTGGGTGTCATTCAGAGTCAGCTGGTGACTGCGAAGCACCAAGGCCACAGGGCTGACTGAAGGAATATATGTGTATATGAAGAGAAATCCTCCTGAAATAGCTTCATGAAATATGCAGCTTTTGATCTGAATCTGATTTACTGAAGCTGGGCTTTTTCTCTCTGTAGTCCAATTGCCAGTCAACTCATCCAATACCATGATTGTAAAAACTCACTATGTGGAGGTGTGCAGGTAAGAGGAGGAAGAAGTAGTTGAAGGAGAAAAAGAGACATCTTTGTTTTGCCTTCCTTGCGTGACATTACAGTATGCTGAAGAGGGAGCACACTGCTTGCCAGTATGCTAGTTTGATTTGGTGAGTATGGATTTGCAGATGTGGGTTTTTTTTTCATGCACTTATTTTGAAAGCAAATAGATAACACATCCCCCTGTTTGTTCAAAGTTTGGTGGAACTTGCCTGATGTCGGAGAATCAGTTGTTGTTTTTCGTTGACAATGTTGTCGCCTTCGCTTTCATTAATGATTCCAAGTGACTGCTGCTACCGAGCACTGGTCACCTGTTTACGCAATGTCACCAATAGTGAGACAAGAGACTTCTGGATTCATTGTCAAGACATTTCTGTTCAAGTTAAATAACTATGAAAAGTCCACCATTGCTCCTCCAACCTGTATCATCTGACAATCAGAACAACACAACACAACAACCTGGAATCTCTGGGCAGACCCTGAGGGAAGCTCACAGCTTCAATCTGGTGTATCTTGTCCAGCGCTGTTAGCGGGATCTTCTGGGAGGTTGAAATGCCCTTCACACAGCTGCAGCACCTGCTCATATTTCTCCCTGAGACACGTGTGATAAAACACAAGTCTCCTTTCATAGATAAAATAAAAACGCAGGCTCACAGCTCATGAGATGGCAACACGCACCAGCTGCATGTGGAGTCTCTCTGCATATGTATGCGATTACAGGAATTAACATGCCCCCCCCGCCCAGTATTGAAACACACACATGTACCAGGGTGTGTGTTTGCTCTTTGTTGTAGACGTGCACGTCTGTCTGCGTTTGTGTGTTCGCCGTGGAGAACATGCTGTGCATATGTGAGTGTTATTTACGCAACTCCTTGCTGTGTCTGAGTGCTTGGGCTCCAGATGGGCCGGGGTCAGAGCAGACCTGCCCTCCCCGGTCCAGATGTGTCCAGGTGTGGCCTGCGATGTCACGCCATGCAGCCCAGATTCTCCTTTGACCACGAAACAGGTTGCAGGGTCAGACACATTTCCAAAACTTGTCTATGTGAGAGGAATGAAATGTGAAAGAAAAAAAAAAAAAACACATAAGCGGGAACCGCCTGGACTCTGTGTTAGCCCGTGCTCAACGAAACGGACATCTCTGGCTTTGATAAAGTAATCAAGTGATTCATCTCTCTGTTACTATGTTTGGCAGGATGTAGCCGTCTGTCCCGTCAGGACAGCTGCGTCCATTGATATCTTCAGCGAGGAGAACAGCACCGAGCTTAAGGACAGAGATCTGGCAGTTTTACAACAGGAAAGGAGCACTCAAGTCTGACATTCTCGAGCAAGACTGGGACAGAAACAGATAAAGTTCAGAGTCTGTGCATTGAAAGAGAATTTAATCAAATAAGGGCAGATGTGAGAGAGATGCAGGGAGAGGTTGGTGTTTGTATGACTGGGGGATTTGGGTTGTTGGGGGCATCGCAACTCCTCACTGAAGAACACAAGGAGAAAGGGAAGAGAGAAGATGTGCGCTACTTGTTATCTTGCCCCTCTGTTTACTCAGATTCCTACTCGCAGATAGCATCAGCAAATAAGCGTTAGCCAAGTTGACGTGCTGTGGACCAAGCAACAGCTGACCTTTTGCCTCTGTGAACACACACACACACACACACACACTAGATTCTGACCTGTTATAAACAATGAGAATTGGTGGGGGTTGAATTAAAACAACAGCCTGGTAACAGCAGCTTTCATTAAACTGTAAAACATAGACATTTTATATAGACATGTGCGTATTTTAAGAACTACGGCTTTGTTGTCATTTTATAATGTCTATAAAGAACATGAATCCTCCTGTAGTCCCCAGAAACTGAACATAAAGAAAAACAACACACCTCCACTTGGACCCACGATCCAGAAATGAAGCCAAAATGTCCTTGATACGGGCGTCGCCATCTTGCACTGTGGATGGAACCGTGCTAACAAGGTCACACCACTTCACACGTTCAACCAATTTAGTCTCAGCTGTCGTAATTAACTGAAACATGATCACTAAGAACGACCTAAAATGACAGAAATCATCTTTGACATGCACCTTCTAATGGGTTGGTCCATGTCCCATACACTAACATGGAGGAGATGAGTGACGAATGAGTCTCAATGAGTCACCAATGAAACACCTGACAACTATATTAGTTCTCTTGCTGTAATCGTCTTGGGCTGGTTTCAGGAACGTGACAGGGAGTTCCGTGTTGTTCCCCAAGTCACAACAGCAGATTCCGCTAGATCCCTTGTGATGTAGAACAGGAGATTAGCAGCATTACTGTGCAGCTGACAGCAGGGGCAGGGCCAGGATCAGTTCCCAAACAGTCCTCATGAGAGCATTTAAACACTTCAATAGTTGTTTGAAGAAGAACAACCACATTCATAACCCCCCCCCTTCTCCCTCTACTACTTTATTCCTCTCTGCATGCGACAGAGTGATGTGACAGTAGAGAGCAGACAATGTCGGGTTACCCTGGTAATTTCGGATGGAGGACGGAAGTATCCTGGGCGGGCGGCGTCCCTCCTCCCGACGCCGGTGTGAGTCCCACTGATGATTCACCAGGCTGCACGAAGAAGGTTGGCGACCCCAATTTGAGTGAGGCGAGGAGGAGGAGCGGCAGAAGAAGGCGGATGAGGAAGGGGGATAATAAGGAGGAGGGGACGGCGATGCCTACGTCAGTGGCACTTGCTAATAGGCAGATGTCCTTGTCCCTGACACAAGTAAATCATGTCTCTTGGGGGGGGGGGGAGAGGAAGGGAGGAAACCAGTGAGGGTAGAGATTGAGATTGCCGTCTGGGAGAGTTGGCCTGGATGTGAGTGCGTGTCTAAGTGAAATTAGAAGCAATTAGTTCACCCTCTAAGCCTCCTGTAGAAATTCTGTTTTGATGAAGACAGAAAATAAGAAAGAGGGAAGCATGATTCCATGTTTGAAGCTGTTTAGGTTGAGTGGATCGGTTGGATTTCACCCTGAAAAGGGAAACAGGTGATCCACAGAGCTGAGGGGGCACAGGGCCAAGGAGCAAGTCTGTATTACAACTGAACAACAGTCCACTGGCCTGTTAATATACGTATATAAATACATGTCATCTGAACCTTGTTATATTCTATTGACTAGGTACTATTCTAAAATTGTGTGACTCTATATTACAATGAGATAAAGAAAATCTGAAGGACAAGGGGGGGTCTGGAAAACTTGGGGCCCAGGATGTACTTCATCTTTACAGTTACTGTCATGTTTGGTATGAACATTACATTTTGAAATATAGCTGTGGATTAGACATCTACAAAAAAGCAGAGGATGGAAATACTCGGGTAAAGTACAAGCAGTACAAAACTGCATCCGAGCACAGTGCAGCACTTGAACTGATGCACTTATTTAAATTCCCCCTGGTGTTCATCAATCTCTGTTCATCCTTGTGGGAAGCACCTAAGGTTTGTTGCAGTCACGCTGTCCCACAGTCTCAGTGAATGACCACAGGAAGATAAACTTTCACAAGTATGTGATCTTCATCCTGATTAAATAGCTCCATACCAGACAGCCACCCACTCTGTCAGGGCAGCTTCCCCTCATCAAACACCATCATCCAGCCTCCCTCACAAACACTGTGCGCACATATGTTAAAACTCAACGTAGTCATTTAAGGTCACGGAAATATTTTCGCTCACTGGAGAACTACCATATGTTTTCCCATATAAAATGCTGATAGTAATAATATGATCCATTTTGAGTACGGGAACACACAGAAGTCAGGACTGGATGTGCGCCTTCAGCCGGCTCTAACGGGAAACCACTTCTCAGATACTGCACGGCTACTTCCTATTTTTGCCTAATTAAAGGATTGTTACACTGAAATGAAAACTGCCTCAGAAGCAGGCACTGGTGCACCAGTGGAAGCTGCTGAAGTTATTTTACTGTTGAGTCCAACATTTTGAGATGAAAGCCTGTAGAAAAGTGTACATATAGAAAATAAGGGAAGATTATATAAACTCAAAGTCTGACCTGCAAAGAAAACACAGGTCACTTGCTTTTGAGCGTTGATGCATCTGTACCAGGGGATGACGAAATTTCCTGATTTTTTTTTTTTTTTTTTTTTTTTATGTGAGCAAGAGTTCACACGAACACACTGGATTTCCATGAGTGTGCGCTAGTGATGGGATAATTGAGTCTTTTTCCTGATTAGCATCTCTTAATCTCGTGCAGTGCAAAAACAACTAATCTTATTTTGAGTCATTTTGTTCATTTTGTTCATTTTCCAGCAGGTGGCGCTGTACCCCTTGTAAGAGAGACAGGGTTTCTAAACACACAGTATAGTACACAAAATGCCACAAGATATTTAAACCGTGTGAAAAACAAGGAAAGTAACTCCACACCACAATAAAGGGACTTGTGTCCTGTCCACCGTTCCACTGTTTAACAGCACGAAACTGACTCGGGAGACCAATCTGTAAGAGCGAACGTACCGCTGTAAGCGGCAGCCTGTCACGTGACAAATGAACAATCCGGAGGAACGAAAGACCCAAATAAACGAACTGTTGCGCTTCCTGCTCGTCAGACAGCCCGAGCAGCCTGGCTGTCACATGACAAATGAACGAGGACCTGGGAACGGTCTCACAGTTGAGTGAGTCGTGAATGAATTGATTCTGTTTCCTGTCCTCCTGACAGAATTAATGCATATCAGCGGCCATGTGGCGACGGAAAAAGGAACGAGTCACTCACTGACAGGTCTCAGTACGCCAACTCATATAAAAGATTCGTACTTTCTGAACGAAACGTTCATGAACGTAACATCACTAGTGTGCGCTTTGTTGCAAATGGGCCTTTTGTGGAGGTATGTGCTCTACCGAGTGCCGTTGTACCTTTTGCATGAGTTTGGTCATTAACTCAAGTATTGGTGGCAAGTGGCATTAAATGACAAATCCCCAGAGTGGCATTTGTTTGTGCCAAATTTCCATCCATCCAAAAGTCGGATCCACTGACGAAGGTATTAGTTAAGCTGATAAAGTAGCTTAAAACCAGCTATTCATTGTAATGACTTTTAGATCTCAAAATCTTTCATCTTTAAGATTTTTGATATCAAGCGGTCGGTCTGATTGGTCGGAATGATTGTTCTCAGATGGTGGATCCGCCCAATCAGCACAGACCGCTCCTCAGCATCACAGACAATAATTAGCAGCATCTTCCTGTGTTTACTCCTGTGGGGAAGGGAGTGGACCACAACAGGGTTGACACACTCACAGATACAGAAGATAACTTTAATCTCACTCTAATTAGCGCTTCCCTTCTCCTCCCACCTCTTCATATGTCTTCCTGTCTAGACTTGAGCTGGGCATGTGCGTATCCTTTTCCCATATGATGCCACGGAGTCGTCTTGATCACTCACACAACTGTGACTCCTCACATTAGACATTTATAGCAGTATTCCACCACTCTCAAGAGTGACCTACACAGTCCAGACAGTCTCTTCAGCCCTGTGCTAGAAGCTGAGCATTCAGTTTAATACATATTATTTTCACCTTTAACACAAATAAAAAACATGTTTCCTGGACTCAGGGTTTGTTTGTGTGGGGCCCAGGCCCAGGCCCAGGCCACGGCTCAGTGGGGTCCAGCTGGCATGCTCCCCTGATTCACTCTTTATCTCCCCGGCCACTTGAGTCGGGGAAGTGAGGCTGCCATACGCGACTGGCCCTTACAATCACTGGAGCTCCTCCAATGCCCCCCCCTCCCACAGAAAGCAACTCAAACAGACCTTGGGACTGATTATGACTCAGCCATTCCTCTCCTGCCTGTGTGTCTGGCTGCTACCACAACACCTCCTGGGCTCCAAACAGTAAATATTGTCATCATACCTCTCCAATGATTGTAATGTAACCAGTGATGGCAGTGATGGGGGGGGGGGTCTCTATGCTAATAAAAATGCTAATAATTATGATAATGTAAAGATAGGAATCCACCCATCAGTCCATTATCTATATTGCTTATCCATTGGGGGTCACAGGAGCACTAGAGCCATAATGTCATTATTATTCATTAGTAGTAATATTAGAGACAGTCATCAAAAACCATTCACATTCACACCTATGATCAAGTCTCCAGTCAACGTAACCCCGAAATTCCCTTCTTCAGACCCTAATGAAATAATAGCTTCACTTTTGGGTGCATTCATTTTTTATCTTTCCATCTTTAGGTCCATGTCCATGGTCCTAACCAAATCACCCAGTTCGCAGGGATATATTTTACAGAATAACTGGAAACGTTGCCTTTGCCGGTTGAATCTGCACAAATGTTTGGGGCTCACCAAATTCGGACAATGTTTCTGTACAAATGAGTGTCCACAGAAAATGTTTTCAGACATCTGATATGATCAGAAGCAAAGATTTTAAATGAATTGAGCATTCAATTGATTAACAGCCGCGAAGCACAGAGTTGTACTGGGAGGTTGGATTCAGGAGAGGCAAGGTTTCGCAAAATGCAGAAAAGAGGAAAATGTTGAGTTCCATTGACTAAAGTACAAAACAGTGACTGAGCAAAATCACCATAAAATGGTATCAGAGTAGATAAAATACATAGTGCTTATTGATTCATGCATCATGAATGTCATACAATTAAGCTTCATCATGTGAAACATCATTATCTGCAAAAGTCTGTAATGAAAACACACTAAAAATACACAATCATGAGGTCACTGCCCAATTATTTTAGTCTGCTGGCAGCAGGTTTGGGCAAAAGGGTGATTAATTGGTTCTGTAAGTTATCAGACACTCAGCAGGAAGTGAGAGGGGGCCACAAACAGGAAGGAGCGGAATGTGCTTCCTGATGGTGTTATACAGGGCAGATTCCTTGTACCATCATGGCTGATGCACACACACACACACACACACAGACACAAATTGATACTAAGAGGCAGGAATGTTTTTCCACTGGAATCAGGGAGAAGCAGACTGTCAGGAAAGACAAACAGAAAGGCAAGATAACATTGAGATAGTGTGTCCTTGTGCAGAGGAGAGCCTGAATCCTGCTCGGGTTTTTATGCAGAAATGATACTTACATTTTATAAGACGGCCTGAAATTTATAGAGCGAATTAAGTTCCAATAAAATACTCAGTGGTTGGTGCTTCAATGACGGGTAACAAGGGAGTAGGAACAGGAGAGATAAGTTATGCTGAAGGTATTCTGTTAATACAAGCGATCTGTGGGGAAGGTACATGGGAAAAGAATGAAACATGTGTTAATAACATTGTTCTTCCTGTGCAATTAAAGAGGAAAAGGGGGGAACAGTCAACACAGAACCACCTCACATTATTTTACCGCCTGTAGTTCTGGTTCTCACTGTGCTGCGGTCGGGTTTCATCTGGTGGGTCGCAGAAAATCCAATATTGAAGAGCGGCGCTCAGTTTTTACAGGTGTGCTGTCAGCAGGTGGGCCGCAGCCGCACCACATGGATTTATGAACATGTCTTCTGCTTGTGTGGTGTAGTTTTTAAAGAGCCAACCTGTTCGTCTCCACACCGGGCCCCCGAGGATGAAACGCCACTCATGTGAGCCTAACAGTGACTGTGCAGGGCCCTGAAATGCTTATCTCAGTCAAAACCAAGCAAGTGTTCAGCTGAGGAATTGTTATAATGTCCTATAAAGGAAAAACACAATAAGGTAATGATTCTATAACATTAAGATGGTGACAGCCAGTGGCCACAGGCATTCTGTTTCATGCTTGTCCCTCAGTTTGTCCCATTCTTGTTTAACAATATCTCAAAATCACATTGAAGGAATTTCAGAGGAACTGATTTGATTTTGGTTCTCAATGCCACTGCGACATAAAATAAAAAAAAATGGTAATGTTCAGTTAAATCACAGATTAACTGATTAGACTTTAATGGTCAAAGGTCACGGTGAATAATATATGAAGTCTGCAGGTCACAAGCAGTCATGGTTTATACATATCTTTATCGTCTGTTCTTCTAATCTTTATCTGCATCAGATACATGAAGAGTGAACAGAGTAAAATGTACCACAGTTGCCTCAGAGGAGAAAAGGAGCGAAGTATAAATTAACCAAAAATAGAAAGGCATGTCTGTGTACGTGTTCCTGCAGACGCTTGTCACAGAGGTGAGTGAGAGCTGAGGGCTGCTGGTCATAGCTCGCCCGTGTATATGAAATTAACATTGGTCGTCCTTGAGGGCTTCCTGATTGAATCGCGCAGGCCCGATGACGTCATGCCGGGTTTTAAGTCATATTTCGGATTAGGGAGGGCGAGGGAGAGCGCAAGAGAGTGAGAGAGAGGGAGAGGGAGGATGACTCACTGCCTCATTGATGATTGTCTACACTGAGTGGTCAGATAATTCAGGTACAAAAAGAGACACAGGCACAGCACGACCGCCTAATGGCACTCAAATAAAATGACTTATTGGGAACTTGCAAAATACACCTTTTAGTAAGATTAAATAGTATTGATGCCCCCCCCCTCTCTCTCTTCCTCTCCTCCTCTTCCTCCATGAGGCCGGTGCTAAACAATGATGAATTCCTCTCTTCTGTGTTTTATTTATGGCCGAGGATTCAAACAACTAATATCTGTGCTGAGCTCTGTTTTGGCTGCATGAGAACATCACTGAGGCATTCAGGGAAAATCAATCAGACGTGCAGCTGATGTATGAGAACCGCAGTATATCTGAGAGCCTATTACTTTAATCCAGGTTTATGTCACACTCTATAAAGGTTTAGAATCTGTGACCTGATACAACATCCATTTATTGTTCATCCAGGTGTAACTGAACTTCTGTATTCAGGGATGATTTACAAAGTAAAGCAAATGGGCACAAGTTCAATATTGTGGCTAAGTAACCAACTGCAGGTCTAGTGTGAATCTGTGTTGATATAAAGACACTATAAAGGTCATTTACATTATAATGGAGCAGTCATTCATCTTTAAGGTAAAGAACAAGTCTAGTGTACTAATATACAAACGTAATTAAAGTTAGGTGTACAATTTAGTGGTGATGCGGCATGTTGCCGTTGAATATCCTTCATCTCACGAACAGCCTTCCGGTGTAAAAACTCAAAAGGTGTTCAGTATTACCAGTTTGGACAACTCACTCTGGTCTATTCTGGCACTAAGTTCAACACTTTTGTGAAAACATCCCTGGGATTATACTGAATTCAGTTTTTTTTTGCAGATTCTTGTCACCTAAATTGCATACAGAATAAACTGACACTTTATTTTGACAAAAAAAACACAAAAAGCATCCACTGCAACGTTTTTATTTGTCTCAGGTAAACAATTGTATGTCACGGCAATAGATCAGCCCACATCAGGAAGACAGAGCTGGTGATCTACAGAGGCCTCAGGGTGTAGCAGCAGACGGAGACACTGACTGCACTGTGTTGCAACAGTAGATGTGACGTGAGCATGTTTTTTGCTTTGATGAATTTCTTGTTTGATGAGGCAGCATCTCCAGTGAGATCACCATTTCTCTGGCTGAACAGCGGACTGTCTCTACTAACAGGATGTCTCGAGCTAATAAACCTTTTTAGCTCTCATCGTGTCAGGGCTTTCAACCTTGAAACACAGGGATAGAGCTCCCTCTTGTGGTATCAAAAGGACACTGCATGTTGGCGACATCCTCGCTCAGTCACATTGATGTAGGATCTAATGAACAATACAGACAGGAATATTCACCAACACTGAAAATAGATCATATATGCAACAACAAGATCGAACTCACAAATATCCTCAAGTGTTCATGCATCAAAAGTAAATGAAATCACATCCTGACACCTGATCAGAGCCTCTTTCTGCACCCCGATGGGCGTGTGCAAGTCCGACACCTGGAAGTTCAGCACGTCGATGTCCGACGCCCCAAACTTGGCCTCCACCTCCACCCTCTCGTGCATATGAAACTGAACCTTCTTGTTGGCCATGGAGAGCAGGCACCGGAGGAAGCTCTCCCGCAGCACAGACCGTGCGTGCTGCTCTCGCTGCAGGTGCTCGGGGTCCGTCTCTGAAGCAGCTGAGGTGGAGAGCGAGGTGCGACACAGAGCGATGAAGCGAGGGGAGTTGGGGTAAAATCCACGGCTGTTGGGGTCCGGCCCTCTGGGCAGACGGAGAACAGGCACGGGCATCGCTGTCTCCATTTTGACTCTTTTTACCAGCACCTGTTTAAAGGAAAAAAAAAAAAGACGTCAACAGCAACCAGGAGTCGCCACTCTGATGTTCTGTGTGCACGGTGGAGAACTTCACAAATCTGAGGCAGATCCATGATGTGTCATAATCCCCTCAGAGCGTTTACACACTGCATTGGAATAACATGGAAGATAAGATGAGATAAGAGCAAAATACAATTGTGCATGAGGAGACAATTAGTAGCATAGTAGCTAGTCCATTCATTCTTTATTATCATTTCGAGATTACCGAACTTGAATTGTAATGTCCACAAACACAGACAAAGCAGGAACAGCGATCCCGTCCACCTCTCTGGGGTGTTACAGTAAAGAGCTGTTGTCTCTATCCAGTTGTGATTAGCATAGTTAGTTAGTAATTGTATAATTACATCATATTAATGTAGCGTTGAGTGTTGTGAAGAAAGTTGCTTTCAGCAAGATATCAACGAGCAACACAGATCCATTCACTTTTAAACAGCGTCAGATCGACTGTGCGTGTCCCTGATGGACGCCATGCAGCCCAACACGTGCACTTTTCTCCATGTTGACATTTCTCTCCTGTTTTTCCTGCGGTTTGATTTCTCACCTCTTCCGTCATCCTGTTAGCAGCGCTAGCATTAGCACGCAGAATGACTTCCCCCACGTCTTCTTCTATGGTCCAGCGGACCAGTTAATCAGCTTGTGTTCATTGAGGCGCCACCTACCGGAGACAAGGCAGGGAAGCTTCTAATCATTTAGTTTGTCTAGTTAAATTTAAGCTGTAAAAATTGTTCAGTTCAGAGTTTTGCTTATGATGTTACTTTTTAACCATGCCAACACTCTGAGCAAACACAAATCAGGTTTTCAGGTTATGAAGAGAAACTCAATTTAGTTGATTATAGAACAGGACAAACAATTTCAAGATATGTGCACTGAAGCACTAAAACAAATTTTAGCATATAATACTGTAAATGAGGTGCATTATCTTGTGTCATTGTTGGACGCTACACTTCAGTTTTTTTTTTTTTTCATCTGATGGAGGATGTCAGTTGTCAGTTGTGCTGTGAATGTTGGTAAGACTTGAGCTTGGTGAATGCTCGGCGCAACAGTGAGCAGAACAACCTAGAGAGAGTGCAATAAACTCAAAGGTGAAAAGGAAACATGAAACATCAGGTGCACTGTAGATGCGACTGTTGAACTTTTACTTCAAAATACATGCTGTATGTACTGGGTACCTGGGAAACTTGAATAATTATTGCTGAAGATTGATGTTGAGCAAGGATTCATAGATTTTACAGCATATTCAACTACAACTCCAGCTTCCAGTCCACTTCCCGGCACTGAAGATGGAGCCATTGTTCATACTTATCACACTGTATCTATATAGCAACAATGTGGAAATCTGAAATCATTTTTTGGGGGGTTGTCTCTCGCATGGACGGGAATGGACAATTTTCCATAGTAGACTTTCCCTTTAATTTTGTCTCATTATGCAGTGATCAACATGCAATTTGCAGTAAACAACGTGTCATTTGAGCAGACTTATTTAGCAAACATATTTAATTCAATGAGAGACACGTTTTCATCACTATCTTACCATAAAGGCACAAGGGGATGTGTTTCGTCATTCAAGCATATTTGCAATCAATGTCAATTTGGTTGCAATCAATGCCATTTGCATGTGTAATGGTGAAGTGTAATGAACAAGGACATTTATTACGCAAAATGAAACCTTACAATAAACCACAGAGTCGGCAGGGAGTGACCCCAGCAGAAGATGAGCAGACACTTCCTGTTCCCTTTGCTCAGCGGACGGAAGGCTGTTGCAATTCTTAATAGACAAGTGTTTTACACTGAGACAGTAACACATACATGTGGTTTCAACAATGCCTTTTTGGTACTGTTTAAGTCATAGTATACATTATCTCAAGGCACTGTACATAGAAGGTCAAGACTTAAAATCATATTCATAGAGGGAAACCCAACAGCTCCCACAATGAGCAGCAGTTGGAGAAGGCTGTGGAGAAGACAACAGACAGACGCCGGGATGGTCAGTGGGATAATTAAAAACACATGTAGGCATAGATAGAGTATTTTGAATCAACAGAAGCAAACAGTTCAATCTGATTGACAATTCAGGTTGATACGACTTTAAGTCACTCCTGCGAAACTGCAGTGTCCCCAGAGATCAAGCGTTAAAGGTGTTAAGTGATGTGTTAAGATACGGGCACTCTGAATTCCCCTCCACTGTATCAACTGTTGACAGATAACAGCGGGGAGTTCAAAGGGCATTTTACTGTTCTAAATTTTCTGTTTGTATTTTGGGTAACAGCATATGACAGCCCAGGTTTGTGATGTCATGTAACGTGGGTGTGGCTGTTTATTAATATAGCTGCACCTCACCATCTAGATCAGAAGCTCCTGTTGGACTCATCAAAGAATGTGCTCCACCATGACTCCGCCTTGGCTTGTTGTATTAGGTATGTGACAGGCTTTTCTTCACACATTTACCATTACTTTTACTTTTCTTTATTCCACACTTGACAGTATTTTCAATTTTTGGATTCTTTCAGTGTGGCTGATTTGCAGCTCCATCCATCCATGCGGTAAGTATACGGATTATTCTTAAACTTTGTTCTCCTTTAATTAATGCATGACATGGGGGCCCCAGGATCACTGAATCATCACTTGGAAAACAATTTATGGTTTTCCTCTGCTGTGTTTGTTGTGATTGTCACTGGGATGCAATTCAATATAATAGATGTGACTTTAAATGTTTGCATTTGTGATGCCCCAGTGTGCAGTCACAATGGTGATTTATATTATTTATGTAATCTCATATATTGGTTAATGATAATTCAATATGTTATTGTGTATGGTAAATAGCCAGAAGGGGGGCAGTGTCACATAACACCGGGTCATGGGCAATGTGACCGCGCGCAATGCAGCTGGGGATTGATGGCGAGGCGGGGTGCGCGACGTTCTTCCTCTTTCTGTGAAGACATGGAGGAGGGAGGATGCAACGTGCCTGTCTCACGTCTCGTTATTGTCTTACTGGCACTTGACCGGGAAGAGCACATATTTATTTTCTGTCCCCAAGACCCGTCAAACCGGGACTTGTAACACATTAAAAGGCTGCGGTTTCAGAAGATGAACAAAGAGATGAACAGTACAGATCTTTTTCTCCGGCTTTCTTTTCTTTTCTTTGTGCCTGTCTGCCTTGGCTTGTGCCATGATGCAACATGAGCATGTGTCATTTGTAAAGGAGTGAAAATGAAATGAGTAATCAGTCATATGCCTCTAACAGCATTCGCATCACGTGTTAAGTTTTGGTTCTGCAAAATCACATCCAGACGTTTTCTGACCGTACGCGCATGAAATGAATGGAGCGCTGAGAGGTTCCATGACTCTGCACTGCTTGTGTGTTTGTTGGCAGAGTCTGACAAGGAAGCTGAGCCTGATCGGCATAAGACCTGTAATGCAAGGTGAGGGTTGACATTTCACTCTCTGTGTGATGTGTGTGTGTGTGTGTGTGTGTGTGTGCCTGTGCTCGGAGGGGACAAAGTTGAGAAGAGTATGTGAGGGCTCAGATGTTTGTGGCAAGGTTAATAGTCAAAGGATATTGGAAGATATTGCTCTCTCTCCCATGAATAACTAAGTAACTGATAACTGGTCTGTTCATTGTTTTAATATCTTTATTATAGTCTGCATAAATGAATGCAAACTATATAACCAGGAGAATGTGTGGCCATGTGTTGTGGGGACCTAAATCTTTTTACTCAGTCAGATTAGAGGGACTTGTCTTTCTTGTGGGGACTAAATCAAGTTTTCAATGTACAGTCATATTGAAAGACATTTTGTGTTCAGAGTGAGGGCATTTTGACCATTTTGAGTTATTTTAGGGTTGAGTAATGGGCTAAGGAATGCATTACGAAATACAGTTTTAGAGTGTGTGTGTGTGTATGTGTGTCATGCCACATTGTGTTTGTTTTAACATTTTTTTTTTTTAAGGTGGGGTCAGGGGATGTCCTCTGTGATATGACATACATATAATATATAATATTGTCTAACAGAGGGCAGTACTATAAATAGCATAAGAGTGAATAGTATGATGACATTTTCCAGGGTCAAACAATTTAAATAATTGCTAACATATTTCCAACGAACGCTACAGTGTGTGTGATGCTAACAAGATATTGCTTCCCCTGTCCTGCAGTCAGTCATGTATGGGAATAACATACGATGTCCACGAGGCTGTGTGCTGCAGGGGTAAACTTCATCAAGGGCAAGGACTGTCCTGTTGTGGAACACAGCCTTTCCACCCCGCTTCAGCCACTTGCTGTCAAGTTGAAAGTGGGAGTACATTTTCTGGTAATAATTATGTCATGAGTCAGAAATGCTGTTCTGATAAGCTAAAGTAACGAGGGTTTAAATGGAAAGAATTCAATCAAATATATTCATCCAAAGCTCAAGCAGAGAAGAACACTGGGGAAAATACCAACAATAGCAAGAACAGTTCCATCCTGTCAACCACATTCCAAAAGTATTTAATGCATAAATCAGCTGAGGCTGGCCATGAAAGGAAGGGCTGAATGATGTCTATAAAATAGCCAAAGGTCTGCCAAAACAAATCCTCCACACTCTGATCACCCCCTCAGCAGCAACGGGTCCATAGTGACTCGTTCATAAAATTCTGATCATAGCATCTGCTCTGTGGAAATCCAGATTCATCATGACCTGGCAGCTTTTCTGGCTGGACGTTGCAGTCCACAGAAATGTCACACACATGGGTATTTGTTTGTTTTTTCACATCACGGAGTAAACTCGTGCTTTGTGTGAAAGTCTAAACCTGACACCAAGAACCAGGGCACAGTCGAGGTCATTGAGATCCCTTTTGTCTTTCATTCGGATGTTTGTAGGATGTGGTTGATTATGCTTTGCCTGACTGGAACAGCTGTCACTTTGTGTGGTCTACAAAGGAATTTGGCATACATACAGGCAACAAGTATCAATATCTCATTATTCTATTCAATGCTATTTAAGTCAAAATTCTATTTTAGACAATGGCCCCTCTCTTGCGTGTTTTTTTTTTTTTTTTACATTGTGCCTGGCCTGTCTCTAAGTGTGAACATTTCCTAGTGCTCACAGAGTAACTGCCATGCCTGCGTCTTTATCACAGCCAATGTTACGCTGGGTGTAAGTGAAGCTGTGTCAGCCTGCTGTGGACTGGAAGCTTACAACCCAGTCAACCAATTGTGCTGTCAGTCAGTCATCGTAACCAAACCTGTTCCAATGGCCCAGTGTTGTGGAAAAGGTGAGTGGAGTTGCACAGTATCGATGGATGTGAAGCATCATATGAACGTACAGTTTATATTATGCCCACTGGAATAATATTTTCTTGTTGGCAAGTGTTGTTGCAGGACAGATGTTTCTTTCCACAGCATTACACTGTGTTATTTCTTTTCCACTAAAGTTGGCGGGTGTGTGCAGGTTCAAATGTGGACTAATTTCCTATTGCCAATTGGATGGTTGTTCGTGAGAGCTAATAAAAACTTGTCTGCTGCATTTTCCATCCATTTGACCATCAGTTAACACTAATTGATTCCATTCCAATGCAGACATATGCCACATGCAGTGTTGGGAAGATTACTTCTGTATTTGCCTACAGTTACAAGTTACTCTGTTGAATAGTAGTGTGACGACTACTTTCTCGAAGTAATCTAACTAATTACATTTCATTACACTTGATAACCAACATTTTCTCTCGGGCACATTTTGTCATTAAATAACGTAAAGCCAAGGAGCATGGAATCCCTGGCAGTCCTGTTGGATACTCCAATAGATGCGAGCGATACAACTGTTTTATTAAGTCCTACACTAACATATTCTGCTCTGTTGTATTCTATCCAACTATTACAAAATCATGGCGCTCTTGCTCTCAGGGGGGTTTGACCAGGAGAGGCAGCTGTGCTGTGGTCCCGTTGATGACAAGAAGGTCCTGACAAGGATGTCCAATCACCACCAGTGCTGTCAGCACGAGCAGTTTAATCTCAGGACCCAGTGCTGCTGTGACATGGACGGCACTCTCAGCATACAACCCATTCAGTCAAACTGCTGCATAAAGGACTCAGGTGAGGCTGGAGGAGCCTCGACTCATACAGCTCCGATACACAAAGCGGGACACTGTCACACCCACTCAAACATTCACTTTCAATTTGTATTAGTCCCGGGGCACTTGAGATTGAGCAAACAACACCAGTCAGACCACATTTCAACCTCAAAGTACACAACACAAGTACACAGACTCCACCTGTGCTGTTTGCATGGCAACAAAAACTGCAAACAACTTTCACGCGTACCCCTGACCTGTCGCTAGTCTTTAGAAAAGAAATTCTGGTGCATTCTTTTAATGTCAGTGTCATTTGAACTCAAATGTGGGATTTGAACTGATCTCTGTCTTTACAGCTCAGGCCCTGCAGGGTGGGGGGCTGCTGTCTGCAATCCTCCCCCTCCCATCAAGTGGTTTGACCAAAACTGCTCCAAAGGCCCAGCAGTGTAATCATGGTGAGTAGAACTGCCAAATAACTCACTTTCGAATAAGCTGCTCTGTATTAGATACAAATATTAGCATCTCATCTCCTGCTGGATTCACTGCGAGCAAATGGGGGGGGTGATAATGATTCTAAAACATAGACTGTGGGTAATATCTGGACCCTTTTCTCTGGCTATTATTTGTAAATCATGTCTGACATCAGCAAGTTATGGCAGAGTTTAAGAAAACACAAAGTATTTCATTCCCATCTCCACAGCGGAATTTGATGCGGACAAATACCTGTGCTGCGGCCCGATTAACAACAAGACCATCGTGATCAGGAAGTCCAGCCACCACCAGTGCTGTGGTCATGGGCAGTATGACATGGAGACTGAGTGTTGCTACTGGATTGATGACAATCCCAAGATTCAACCCATCGATTCCATCGCCTGTGCAAAGGAGTCAGGTGTGCGAGAGAGTTCACCAAATATATTGTTGTGTCATTTCAATACAGTAGTCAAGTCAGAACGTATCATATGAGTCACTGACTAAACTAAACTAAAACCTAACACGCAAAATACTTTGTGTTTCATGTCCACAGGTGCACAGGGGAAGGTAAGAAACCTGCCCTAAAACTGTCATCTGAATGTTATTACATTCACATCATAGTTAAACAGAACACCATTTACTCCCCCTGCCCAGAGTTTGCACCTTACCTCACCACAACCTCACATGTACACCATGATAATGTAATGGAACTGACTTCACGCTGAATGATTTTGGCGAAAACAATATTTGAATCCTCGTTAGTATAGTGGACGAGTCTCTCCGCCTGTTACGCGGAAGACCGGGGTTCGATTCCCTGACGAGGAACCACCTCCAGTAGGCTCACCACCCGCAGGAGGTCTCAGAAGGGACTGGTGCAATGTGATTTGAGTGGCGGGCGGGGGCCCCTGCTTAGACTGCTACCCCCGCGACCCGGTCACGGATAAGCGGTTGGGAAATGACATGACAATGACAATATTTGAATGATTGGGTGCTGTGATGCATCAGTCAAGTTTTGGGATATTTACATTTTGTGCTTTATTTATTTTTTTTTAGAAACCCTATCCTCAGCCCAGCTGGTAAGTCAACCAAAAGTTTGAACAATAGTATCATATGTGCTGTCGTTATGAGCCAGTGTATGTTTATTTTAACCCAGTGTTTCACATTTTAAACTGTGGCAAATGTACCATACATGTAACATTCAAAACTATAAAATATCCACAAATCAGTTCTCAGTGCATGTCAGCCACCAGGGGGCAAACGTGATGGAATATTATGGAACAATTGACGTCAATGTGTAACTCTACATCTGATAAGGCTTCCACCTTTTAATGGTGTTTGACTCTGCTCGTTTCATTTGGCATATCGTAAACAGCAGCATGTGATCATGCTGTGTTATATCTGCTTATCGATCTTTGCACATTTCAGCACTGAGCCACACACATGCCTCTGTGGCTCAACATGTTACAACACCCATGACTTGCAGTGCTGTGAGGGAAAACATTCCACAAGTCACTGCACCTCAGGTATGTTTATTTTGCTGAAGTCTTATCTGATGCTTCTGCATGACTATCAGTAGGTGCATGTAGGCAAACACTGGTGGTTAAAACCAACATTTAGATGGTATCGTGAGAACCAGAAATGTTTAATTTTTCTCCCATGTCCCTAGGGATCTAAATGATTGTGATAAACTGAAAGAGCCAACATCCCAGCAAAAGACACAAAATTCTAATTTTGGATGCTCTCTAGAGAAAACTTTTTTTTTTATTCCAGTTACCTAATGCCAGGTTTCTAAGTGTCTAATCATGCACTCCAAACCTTTCTGTTCTGTTGATTATTGATATCAGTGGAGAGTCTTGGAAAACAAGGGCAGCTCTTTGTTGCAACTTTTGCTCATTTAGAATGACAAGGCTCCTTTGTTGTTGCTGTTGAGGGAGGCACCGGCTGAGAAGTGAAAAAGCTTTCATGTCAACACTTGACTGCACAGTCACACCAACAGAAAGAAAAACACAGAGTCAATCATGTGAGAGGCTAGAGGACAGCTTCTCACAGTTCTCACTCTTCCTGTGTTGCAATTTTGTTCTCATACCCATGTTTTATGCTTTCAGCTGAGTCATCATGACCACATCCTTCTTCCAATAAATCCACACAATCTTTTTATTTTTTTATTTTTTATTTTTTTTAGTTTAAGCTGTTTTGTCATCCACACTCTCTCTAGGCGGATGTGACACCACCCCCACAGTGTACAACCCACGCACACAAGTCTGCTGTGATGGCCATGTATCAAAGAAGGAGCCTTGGAAACATCAAGTAAAGACCCCATTATATTCCTCTGGAAGATCTTTGGAAATAGTTTGGGAAACCTAATCCCCAGTTTCCTGTGACGGTCAAAGGCTTTGAAAAAATTATTTAGTTTTACCCTCAAAAAGGAAATTTACTTGAGGCAGAATCTCTTCAATGTGACTGCTTGTGGAAAACAAATACAGTGCATGTAGTGAATAAGATAAATACACATAAATCCATACAAGTCAGAGAACTAGGAATAGTACATCCATTTTTTCTGGGTTCATTTTCTTGTAGTGAGCTCAGAGCTCCACGCAGCTCACAGTAGGTGAGGACAGTGTGGTCGTTCTGGACTTAAACTTAGCGTCGCCAGCGCGATATGTGCATGTTTGTGTCTGCATGTATACACATTGCTGCACACTTACAGTTGTATTCTCTCTGATTCTTAAAGTGCTGCGGACAGGCGACGTATGCTTTGGGACAGCCTAGAGTTCTGTGCTGTAATGGCACCTTGCACACGGACAGAGAAGATGGAGAGGAATGTTCAGACACCAATATTCCTTTCAATCCTGCTAAAGGGACTCTATGTTGTTCTCAGTTTCATGGCTCACCTGGACAACACTGCTGTGGGACGGAAACGTACCTTCCTCACCATGAGATCTGCTGCCATGGTCACAGGTGATTATGTTTGCGTGTGTTTATCATACTGGTCTATAAACAAATTTGTGAGATTCATCAACTTGGTATGCTGCACCCACTGGTATGTCTGCTCCTTCCTAGTTCAAAATGAGCATTTAATAGTTTGTCTGGGAGGATATGTGAGCCCAGCCTAAAAGGGCAGACAGAGCATGTCTGCAAGTGATTCCATGTCTCTGAAATAAACATTCCATTGTCTGCGTTAAAGCAGAGCTGTTTTTCTCTCTTTTCTCGTCTTTTTCTGGTGCCGTGAATCTTGGATTCTGTTACTCACTCACTGTGCAGACGAGGGTGGGTGATGATTTTAATTTCCAGTGAGGTTAGGAACTTTTTTTTCAACTTGTGTCGCAATCACAGCCACCGTTGAGCCATTAGAATGTATAGAAAGGTCTGTCTGCTAATATTATGAAACTGACTTTCGGTGCAAATGAATTTGACTCACTGTTGAACGAATTAACACGATAGGGTTGTCGACTGCATATTTCAGTGTCTTCCATATTTAAGTCATATTGAATTCACACATCTGCCATTTGAAACACATAGACGTGATCATACCCTCACTATTTGACCCTAACTGGACAAGATAAACATTATTAAGCTTTTGGATATAAGATCTATTCATTGTGATTTGTTGAGAAATGTTAACGATACTAACTACACGTTCTGTTTCACCAGACATCCGAAAGGTGAAAACAGTGATTGCTGTGGAATTCATGTGTACGACATTAACGACGTGCACATGAAGTGCTGTGCCGGGACACTCTATAACCTGACGTCACTGGGCAACTACGCGCAAAACGCAAAGTGCTGTGGTTCTGTCCTGCAAAAGCCAGAGGTGTGTTTCATTAATAATCCAGTCTGAAAGATTTATTGCTTTTATCTGAAAGGGAACGCCTTCTCTTCTTCCAAATCCCAGGCTAGGCATGACAAGGTGTTGCTATAGCCAAGTTCACGGTCAAAAGTGAGAACGGTTGACAGAACAAAAGACATTACTTTTCATTTCTTAAGAACAAATTAAGAGAATTGCATTACATCAGGCACACATACCTTTACCTTTGAATTATGGACTTTGGTTCAAAGGTCATCAGCATAGTGGGCAAGCAAAAGTTTTTCTTTAAATGGCCTCAAAGATGAATTTAAAAACATCTCTACTGCGAAACTTAACACAACCATTCATCCATTCATTCACTTCATTCCCTTGATAAGTCCCCATCCACCGCTGTGTGTCACTGGACATATGATATCAGTCTCAATCATTTCTAGGGCTACAATGTCAAACCAGTATGATAATGGGACTGTCACATTGTTCCTAACTCTGTTCTGTGTTTAGAACCAAGTTTGCTGCTCGAGTATGGACAAAGAGGTGGCCTACTCTAAGGAGAGGGGATTCAAGTGCTGCGGTCAGCTCTACTACAACACCTCTCTGTGGTCGTGCTGTGCTGAGAAACTGAGTCCTGCACACCAACCAGGACAGGCCGCCGTGAATGATGGTCCGATTCTGTTTTGATTTTGTCATTCCTTCATGCTGTATGTATCTGTTTTTCTGTCTTAGCACTAATGTGGCTTCATACCTTTCTTTTTTTAGAATCCAGATATTTGTCAGTGAGCAATCTGAACAAAAATGATCTTTGCAAAGAAAGTAAGACACCACTTTTACAATGCAGATTTTTTTTTTGTCTTTGATTAACAGTAGATTTGTGAAAATACTGTTTTTTTCTTTGTGTCCCTTTAGTGAACGTCGGCACTGTGGAAAGTGTATCGCTGCACAGTGTCGCATTCCACAGCGTGCTGAACATCCACCCAGTGCACGGCACAGTCAAGCCTCTGGCATCGCCTTTCTTCCTGAAAACACCTGACCCTTGCAACAAGCCTAAACTGATCCCCGGCACGGCCTACTTCTTCGACGAAGTTCATGTCTTCACTGGTCTCACCCATGACCCTCTCAAATTGCTTCATTTCATTATTTCCAAATGTCGTCATCCCAACTGGTTGGGATGACCTTGCTGTTTTTCTGCTGAAGAACATACTTTTGTTTCATCACTAGAAGTGTTCACACTTTATTTGGCTTTATTTTACATCTCATGGAAGAATTGTATTATTATTATTATCTTCCATTATCTACAGCTACTGGGTTTCACTGAGTAATCACTGCTTTTAAATGACGACATCACTGAGTACTGTATCACGACCTGTCATAGTGCACATGCAGGTAAAACCTTGAGCATTAAAAGCTGTGTCTCTAAAGTTTAGAGAGGGGTTTAGAGTCTAAACTAATGTAACCCTAACCCTATCTAAGCTAAACAGCTATCAACTAATACTTTTTAGTTTCATGATAATGTAATTCTAATATGACTGTTTCTTTCTTATTGATACTTGTTATGTCATGTCATATGGGTAAAGGCTGGAAACCTTACCACAGCTATGGCATGAGTCCATTCACATTTAATATTTGTGTGTTCTCTAATGCAAAGTCATAACAGTCACACGGATGTGTTTGATGCTATTATTTATCTCATTCATAATACTATGATTCACAACTCACTATGAATTTAAGCTAAACAAATTTAGGGGATTTATACATATATATATATATACTACATTGTTTTTATTATATTTCAAAAGCTTTGTGCCTGTTTCTAATAAATATAAGTTGTTTTAGTGTTGTGTCTGACTGTCTGGCAACATAATGTCGGCTAATATCACAGGATA
The DNA here is from genome assembly GCA_016785235.1 of Pseudorhombus dupliciocellatus. Lineage (NCBI taxonomy): Eukaryota > Metazoa > Chordata > Actinopteri > Pleuronectiformes > Paralichthyidae > Pseudorhombus > Pseudorhombus dupliciocellatus. The sequence goes on along the minus strand of JAFBJW010000516.1, from coordinate 1,019,839 downwards.
CTGAGGCATGAGCTCTGCAGGCAGACTGCAGATGTATTCGTGCTGATCATTAAAGAGTGACTCTAACATGCAACCTTTCAGATTTTTGTTGTATTTCTTGTAGAATGATTTCTCATAAGAAAATAAGAACACGTAGTCTGATGTCTTGCATTCATTACGCAGCTATAATTTGAAATACACTTCCTTCGATCTTGATTTTCCAAACACAAAGCACAAAGCATCCGCAGCTGTGTCACGTGTTTGGAATGCGTGTTGTGTAGGTGGCGCCGTTGAACGTGCATGTGTGGTGATCACAACAGATCAAATGTCAGATCGGTCAGTGTTAAAGTTGAACAACTTCACTCTGTGCTCAGGGTCAGAAGCCATTTTGTGCCAACCCACTGGTATGTCAATGCTACTTGCCTAATGTGACGTTGGACGTCAGTTTGAAAACATGTGCAGAGAAGCTGCTGAAGAGGCCTTGTGAGGCGTTGGTATAGACAAAAACATGATGAAATACCTGAGCGCTTACTTAGCACAAATAACATCATGTTGTTTCATGTCTCAGAAACAGTGCACAGTGGGAGTGGTTTGTGGGCAATATAACCCGAGGTAGTGAGATCAGAAGTTTGTCTTTCTTTGACGGGGGCTGGCTTCTCTCTGCACGACAGTCTTGGCTGACGGCCAGAGAGGGCCTTGCTCCCCAGCTCGATCCATCCGTGGTGACAAGCTGAGTGGGACCCAGAGATCTCTGTAAATGTACTTGTACCTTTAAATAATTCTATAGAAATTAAACATTTTATGATCACCCCAACTTAATATATTGTTTATTGTCTCACCGTTCCTGAACACTGGGCGAGTTCGGTGCCCGAAGCTGAGGCCAGCTACAGAAGCCGAACATCAGTCAGGCGACAGAGTTGATAGTGAGTATGGACAATAGACTGACGTCTATTTTTTATAGGTCACGTGATCACTGACGTATTTGGCACCCCTGTATAGAGCATCATTCTGAACTGTATTCTCTATTCTCTAGCAATGGAATGTCTTGATATTCATGTCTGTTCCGATCCAAGCCAAAATGATGCACGGTGTGGGTGTGGGAGCGAGGGGGAAGGGGACAGGAATGAAAAACATTTTAAAACCCTCTAACGTCATATGTGACCTTTTAGGGCGGTCTCTTTTCCATCATCCCATTGGCAGAGCTCCCATCTGCAGCTGGTTATAGCTGCACACAGATGTGCCAAATGTGACATGGAAGGCTGTGGAATTAGGGCATGTTTTAAAGGAATGTCTTTAATTATAAATTCAGCGTGCCACTGTCAGTAAGAACACAGTCATATGGGCCTAGTCAGGTTGTCTTAACTTAGGCAAGGCAAGGAAGATTTATTTTATAGCACATTTCATACACAGGGCAGTTAGTTGTTCGTTTGCTGTTGCTCCATGATGTCCATGTGCTATGTTCTTGTGCCATGCCAAGTGAGTTTTTTCAAGTGTTTTGTTTACCCTCCTGGTGTTTCTTTGAGGAGCTTTTTTTTTTTTTTTTTTGCTAAGCCCCTTGGCTTTATTATTAAAGATTCTTTGTTATACCTGAGTCCCCCCAATTCTGCCTTTCCTACACACCCCAGCTCAGAAAGCTTAGTCATAGACAAAGGAAAAAAAAAAAGTTTTTAGTCGGCACTTGAAAATGTGCACATTTGCAGCTGACCTTGATTCAATGGGTAACCTGTTCTACTGAGTGAGAAGTCTGGGCGCCACCTCACATCTCAGCCATCACATCTGCTGGGTTTCTTTCTGTTAATGTCATTCATGTGCATTGGCCCAAAACTGTTTTGTGATTTGTACACAAGTAGGAGAATTGAAAAAAAAAATTCTGTATTCCGTAGCCTTCTGGGAGCCAGTGTAAAAAAATGAGTACTGGAGGAATGTGCTCTGATCTGTTAGTTCCAGACTCCAGCTGCAGCGCCAGCTGATTTACTCCTGATATGTTTGGATACAGGTTGATTGTTGATTGCACTGATATGCCTGCTTTTCCCAACCAAGGTTTCAGACTTGTCTGTGGTTTTGTAGAGACAGTGACTCAGGGTGGTTAATAACAGCAGCTGTACAGAAAGAGGCTGGAAGAAAAAAAAATTTAGAAAATTGATTGGAAGTAACTTGAGGATGTGGCAAACTAAGGCAGCGCGCACACTGTCATGCTACTTGTGCGGTTCCAAACAGACAGAGGAGGCGTGCATGTATTTGAGTTGGCTCGTCATAAAAGGAGAGTAAAGATGGATTATTGAGCTGATGATAAGACGTGGCTAAGTACAGGTTGTTAAAGCCATCTGTAGACACAACAGTAACCTGTCCAGATTCAGATGAGGAACATGTTGCAGCTTTACTTTTGTACTGAATAAGACATAATAGACATTGATTATCTCAATATCAAACAAGGGGAGAACTCACTGGACTTAAAGCTGTTTGTCCGATGGGACCTGCGTATCGCTGGTAAACAACTTAGCATTTGCCATTGCCATTACCTAACACATCAAAGTGACGATGAAGAAAGAGTCTATGTGCTGCTGCTGGTCTCTGATCCCCAGAATGGACACCGCTCGTTTCTACTTGCTCGGCATGCTCATCGCTCTTTACATGCTGGCTGGAGCTGCCATATTTTCTTCTTTGGAGAGACCGGCTGAGTTACAGGCACACCAGCTCTGGGAAAAGAGGGTGATGGACTTCATTCGGGAGCATAAAATCAGTCGTGAAGACCTGAAAAACCTGCTGCGCCACTATGAGGAAGGCAGGGCAGCGGGCATCCGGACAGACGGAGGTAGAGCCCTATGGGACATATCTGGTGCCTTCTACTTTGTGGGAACTGTTGTCTCCACCATTGGTGAGTCAAGATGTGTAATTTTCAGTGACTGATTTCTTAATTTTTACAAGCAAGGATGGTCAAAATAAGGGAACATTGCAGGGAGGTAACCATGAAAGATGGTGTGAATCACACCATGTTATTTGTATGGTTTTATCCACTATAACAAAATCTGGTACATGTATATGTTGCACTGATGTATGCATGTGCAATGTCACTTTTAAATAAACATATCTGGGGATTTCTGCATCTTTCTGATGGCTACAGCCTAAAATTTCTGCCATGAAATAATCGTATGTGCAGATAAAGAGAGGATACATTAGAGCCACTGAGGTAACTTGAATCTGTAACAGTCAAGCCCATTTTACCAATTGGTCATAACCTATCCAGACATATGGAGCCATATTGATTTGGTCGAGGATGAGAAGTGAGAAGTGTTTTAAATAATAGGAGAAAATCAATATTATACCTTAACCTATGGAGAACAAACATGCCTCTGAAAAAATAAACAAAAAAACAAACAAGGCTCGTCCCTCAGAATCAGTTTACAGCCTTTCCTATTCTCGGCAATATCTGCTGGCTCTCTGTCTGTTTCATTCTAATTATGTGAAACAATAACAAACACAAACAACAGCTGTGAATTGAGAGTCCAACTCTCTCAACAAAATGCAACAATTTCTGTCTGAATATGAAATGACAAGTATAGACGTCATTAGGTATTACTGTTCCGTAAATGAGGAAACGAGGAATTGTCGAATCGTCGGAAATCCAACCGCACAAATAGATTTACTTACAGAAGACACATGACCAATCGCTGTCTGTTGGCTCACTTATGAAAGCAAAGAGAACGATGGCAGGACCGAAGGAAGGAAGAGAGGCAGGGAGGGAGGGTTACGGTTCCGATCAAAGTAAGCAAGTTACGTTTTTTGATCGACTCACAGAGAGTTCCCGGAACGCTAGTGGAATGTAGGAATAGTCGCAGTATAAGTATCTTGTTTATCAAAGAGTCTTGTTATCATAATCCATGATCAGCCAACACCAACACCAGATGACTACATCTGTGATCAAAGACACAGACTTTTATCATTATAATTAAAAAAAAAAGTTTAGCACAAAACGTGAAGAGTTTCGCAGACTCGAGTTGTCTTGTGGGTCATATCCAGCACATATGCTCAGAGTGTGACAACTCAGACATTCAAGGGACAATGGTTTATATAGAAACATGAAAGACATTTGTTTAAGGACGAGCACACAACATTCCAGACGTGTGTCATTTTGATAACACAGGGAGGGATTGGGCCATTGCTCTCCATTAAGATGTCTCACACAGATAAAGAGCACACTCCTAAACCCTGCACGCAATCATTGATCAAACAAAACATCAAGTCAGCCAATAGAGAGTTCCATACAACTGTTTGGAAATCTAGGTTCTAATGAAATCATGTGTATTTGTTTCAGATTTCTCAACCCAAATCCTACCTTCCCCCCATCCACCCATCTGTCAAGCAAGTTTAGCTTAGCATACAGAAGGGAATTTACCCCAGCTGTCTGCACATCCGTGGCGAAGATACTTCTAGATTTGATTTATTCATAAATATCCAAATCCATTTTTATCAGTTTTATCTTACTATCTTGTGAAAACCTCGAGATGCAAAGACACACATGTTCACCTCTCCCTTCAACACGTTGCACAGAGGGATCTGTGCACTGACATAATAATATTATGACAGCAGTGACCTCTGACCTACATGTTTCTCACAGGATTTGGAGTGACTGCCCCCTCCACCCTAACAGGGAAGATCTTGCTTGTTTTCTACGGGCTGCTTGGATGCTCTGCGACACTTCTCTTCTTCAATCTCTTCCTTGAGGGGGTCATAACGTTCCTGAGCCTCAACATACTCTGGTGCCACAGTAGGAGGAGCACAGACAGTGACACAGCAGAGGGCAGAGCCACTGAAGACAACAGGAATGTGGAATGGAAACCGTCTGTATACTATGTCACGCTCATTCTTCTTGTTGCTGTCCTGCTGGTTGCTTGTGGGGCGGCCTCCATCTATGCAGCCGTGGAGCGTTGGACTTACTTTGAGTCGCTCTATTTCTGCTTCGTGGCATTCAGCACTGTGGGCTTTGGTGACTTTGTTAGCGGCCAGAGGGAGCACCATGAGCACACATTTGTGTACCAGGTTGCAAACTGTCTTCTAATGCTCTTGGGGGTGTGCTGCACTTACTCCCTCTTCAACGCCATCGCTGTGATCATTAAACAGGGACTTGACCGGATGCTGAGGACACTAGCCCAAATGTGGAGGGGAATCTGTCACTTTAGACTTCAGCTCAGACCTCTATTCAAACTCAGGTATTCCAAATCTGAGACAACCATACTTTACTCTGAGGATATCACTCTGCAAAGGAAGCAAGAGCTAACCGTTTCCAGTTCAGCCCACAGCAGGCTGTGGCACTCCCATGTCACTGGAAAACGTTTTTGTGATGAAGCTGAAGTGGAAATAGTGTCCCACTCTGACTATGAGAGAACAGACCAAACGCAAGATATACAATCATGTGAAAATCATGATGTCTGCCTTAGATCACTGCCCACTTGTGTGAATTAAAATGTTTTGTTACCAGAAATAATATCATTGTTTGTTTCCTGGGTATGATGCATGCAGCTGAAATCAATTATCACAAATATCCTACTCAAAATAGACTTTGGCATCATCCTCTCATTTGCTGATTAAAAAAAAAGTTTGCTTCCACTTATCATCCTTAACACAGTTAAAAGATGAATGGAATGATGGAATGACCTCACCCCACTCTCCACAGGTAGACTGATTTACATAAAAACCATATCGGGTTATGATTGCTTATGGTACAAAGCTGAGGGAACACTGGAACAGGGTTTTTGTCATTGTTGAGTGGTTGTCAGCGCAGCACTTGTCTTGCTCGGTGTAGCAAAACTAGAGGAATGTGTCCCTCTGCTGGAGAGCTTTGAAACTCACATGAAACAACGGCTCACCTACAAAGGCCTCTTCACTTCATCAAGTTTTGTCAAGGTTTTGACCTTATTTGTGGTCAAGCCTTGAAAAGTTGGTCAAAGGATTCAGAGTGTGAGTCAATGTGGCATTCTATTTGCTGCCCCCCCCCTCCCTTCATTGCTATGAAGACAGCAATCAAACATATATAAATAACTTTACTACAGCAATCAATATATGTTTGATTGCTGTCTTCATAATAAAAGTACCTTTGGGTACCAATAAAGACACCTTTAGTGACATCTGGTGGTGAAATAACATATTGCACCAGAACACCTCGGTCACCCTCCACTTCCAAATTGAATGGTTAATTGTCATTATACACAATGTACAACGACATTAAAAGGACAGCTCTAGTGGTGCAAAAAGAAAAGAAAGAAAGATAAAACATGGTGGTGATGGAGAGAGGACCTGCACTAAATATAAGGTATTTAAAGATAAAGAAATGCTCTTCGGTACAGAAAGAAAGTAAAGGTACCGCAGTGCATCCTACCACAGTATGTATTCTATGAAATTACACCGGAATGAAAATGCCTTGTATTTTAGACATTGCTGATAGGGCACTGTTAATCTTCCATACATTTTCTTTCCTGACACTGGGTGATGGGGAGGTATCTCTGCGCGCTTTAGTAACATAGAGCGCCAGAAATTGTGGTTGTGATTTGTGTTGTCTCAAATTGATAAGTATAAATGAATCATGATTGTGAAGCGTAATTAAAGAAGTCACCTAAGTGCATTGCAGGGTTCAGTGTTCAGGCGAACGCACCTATTAGAGAGACGACCAGCGATATATATGCGGAGGGATACGGTGCTTAAACTGAGGTTTAGCTGCACGCCTGTGTCGGATTGAGATCTCTCCGGGAAGGTCTGCGGCTGCACTGACTCTCTCTCTCTCTCTCTCTCTCTCATTCTTCTTCCACTGAAGCTTGTTGAATTTAACCAACATAGAAACACTTTCAATAAGTTACAAAAGGACGTATCTCCTTTGTTAGGTCGATAAAACGTCGGGCGTCTCATCTCCACGGAACTAGAACACGTCCACGGGACAATGGTGAGTACAGCTAACGTGCAGCATTCCTAGCAAACGTTAGCATTGCAGCGTTAGCTTCCACCGCACTGGTTATGAAGTGAAACAGCCTTTTATATTCACACTAAAACACGAACCCGTGTCTTTTTTAGCTAATCAGCGAACACGATGTTTAGCTCCAGGCAAGCTACCTACAGCCTACACGTGTATTAGTTAGCTCCAAGATGATAGGAAATGCTGCGGTGCAATTGTTGGACGCCTAACTCACATTGACCTGACGCTAGGGGCTTAGCAGCCACAGTTGTGCTCGCTGCTTCTCTCGTATCAGCGAGCAGACAAAGCCATGTATCTTTAATGTTAAAGTAGCATGAGTCAACTGCGCAGCGGAGGAAACGGGTGATGCATTTCCTGCTGTTCTAATGTGTCATGTAGCTCAGCTCGGTTTGCAGCAGTTTTTGGTGGCTCTCGGTGGAGGAGGGTGGGCGTGGTGCTGCCGCGGCTGGTGAAAGGGGTGCTAAGTAAAAATAGACCGTGCGGCGTTAACGTGATCTTGAAAGCCATCGGGCTCATCTCGCAAGGCGGACATCGGGAGTGTGGCTCGACCTGCTTTTTGCTAACCATCACCCCGCGTGACGAGTTGCAGCAAACGCGGGTCGCAGCTCTCACGGGCTCCTCGGCGGCGGGATATCGGATGGAGTGTGACATGCGCAACAAGCGAACAAGACAAATAAACGCGTTGTGATTGCCACAGAATGCGATAACAGGTTGTGGTGTGATGCTGCACTGAAAGCAATAAAGTGTGTGTGTGTGTGTTCGCAGCACCACCATGACAGCATCCCTCCTCTGTTACGTATTGCGCCATAACGTTCAACCGCATTCTGCTCCCGTTGAGTGATCCGGTTTGCCACCCCTCCTTCCTTACTTCCACCCCCCCGCATTGAACCAAACCATGCTTGGTGCAGTAGGCTGTCAGGACCCGCAGTGCACCTTACCAAAAAAAAAAAAAAAAAAAAAAAAAGGGGGGGGGTCCCTATCTGTAAAAAAAAAAAAGCACCACCACCTTCTTATCCTTTACCATCATGGGTATGTAACTGACACATGGATTTGTGATACAAATTCTCTTCTACCACACCAGGAAACTTCATGCTACAATGGCAGATTAGTAGCTAGTTTGTAGTTTACTGTTAGCATAGTTTAGAGTATGTGATGAGTTGAATTCCATTTCCACAGCGACTCCAAATCCTCTGACGCTCAACTGTGCTCTTGTCCTGATCCAGACACTGCTTGCTTCAGCACCACAGGACAGAGCGGATACTCTGCAGTCTGTCTTGTTCCCCTCCTTTTACCCCCTCCCTCCCCCTGAAAAACCAACATGGTGACTCATTGAAAATGACTCTAGGAACACATGACATTACCACCACCCAGCTACAGGAGCCTTGGTTTTCATCTTTTGGTTCTGATCAGGGAAAAATACTGTTCAAACCTCATTTATCTTGAATTTGTTACGTAAGCGTGATTGTTTATTACTCTGGTGCTGCACAAGTTGAATTGCTAGTTTTGATTGAAGATGAAAATACAATCCTTTGGACGGAATGGCAATGCATCAGTATCTGCTCATTTTCATCACCTAGCTAAAGACTACCACTGTTCTGTTGTAGACCTGTATAATTGAATCGTCCAATGGTGCCTGTTGAATCATACCCTGACATTATGAAGGATTATGCACAGACACAAAGCAACAAGCTCTGTGAAGCAACAGTTGTTACAGAGGTTAGACTATGATGATGAACGCAGACTTGCTGTGGTTCAGCTAAAAAAAAAGGATAAAGAGGTGGTGAGTTGCGGTGATATTCAGTGTGCTACATCGGCGACCCTGTTCATGTCTCACTAATTATAGCGGGCGTGTGTATTTCGGGCTGAGGAATATTTATACCAGTCCCTCGTCACATTTTCTCAGCCTGAAGTGGGCATGTTGCCTGACTTGGACAGACCTGGTAGAACCACACAAGAATGACAGAACAAAGTTGACAAAAGTTAGTGGTATAATCTTATGGACTTTCAAAATTTTTTTTCCTTTGATATGAAGCTTGTACCTTCTTCCCTGCATGAGAATCAAACCCTTGGTCATAAATATCACGTTTTCCATCTAGAAATTATTTTTTAAAAAGTTCAAGTCTGCCAGTGAAATTATTGTAATTTAAACTCAATCAATGCATTATTAAAGTGGTCGTATTCTCTCAACAGGCTGATCAGCTGACCGAGGAGCAGATTGCTGGTGAGTGCCCATCGGTTTCATTTACCTTGAGCTTTACCCACAGCCAAGCCCAAAGAAACTTGGGTGTCTAAGGCCGGACATAAACTTGCTTTTACTTGCATGTGCACATCATGGCTGCCTTGTGTGTCTGATTAATGTGGCACATTAGCTTATCCTCAGAAAAGAACATTGTGTTAGCATGTTAAGTATTTAAGGTGAAAGGTATGTCACAATGTTAATTTAATTCATAGAATACAAATCCAAAACTTCTATAATGTGAGCAGTTTTTTCACATTCACATTGCATTGACTTATGTCCACAAATGCCTGACTAAACAGCATGTATTTCTCTGGCCTGACAGAACAAAGGAAAATGAGATGAATGTTTTTTTAACTACTAAAATTTAAAGTGTGGTTGTTGACTTGAAGGCATTTTCATGGTGTCATGTGTGAATGTACAGAGTTCAAGGAGGCATTCTCGCTGTTTGACAAGGATGGAGACGGCACCATCACAACCAAAGAGCTTGGGACTGTGATGCGTTCCTTGGGACAGAACCCCACCGAGGCTGAGCTGCAAGATATGATCAATGAGGTGGATGCTGATGGTGAGGAAGAAATGTTTCAAATCACTCACTCATTTTTTTTGTATGTTGTATGAAAGCTATTTAAGTTATCATGTTGATATAATCTTTAAGTTCAGTGACACTAAATCTTAAACTAAGAAACTGTTATTAATTAGGATCCGGTTTCATGGTGTTCAGCCAAATTCACAGATAGAACTGGAAACTTGTCGTATTACTCATCTGTCTTTGGTTATGAATGACTCAATAAACCTTTTGTGTTTGGTTGGTGGTGTAGGCAATGGCACAATTGACTTTCCTGAGTTTCTGACCATGATGGCCAGGAAGATGAAAGATACAGACAGTGAGGAGGAGATCAGAGAAGCCTTCAGAGTCTTCGACAAGGTTCGTTAGCACTGAGCAGAGAAAGAGATTACAGCTACAGAACGAAGAGCTCTGTGTTCACCATAGATTAGTTGAATCCTTGTGATGAGACAGCAACATGTTCTCTCTGGTCAATTAAAAGGAGGTGTCTTCATTTGGTGTTAACTCTCACGTTGAAATGTGACAGACGATAACACATGCTCCTCTGTTGGATTGTAACATTACAGGATGGTAACGGCTACATCAGTGCAGCAGAGCTACGACACGTCATGACCAACCTAGGGGAGAAGCTCACAGACGAGGAGGTGGATGAAATGATCCGTGAGGCTGACATCGATGGAGACGGTCAGGTCAACTATGAGGGTGAGATTCTGTTCTTTTTTTTTTTTCTTGGTGCTAATGAAAATGCGTCCTATTTTTTAAGGTGTTAAAAGTAACAGTTATGGACTTACTACAAACCTGCACCTCATACTTTACAATTTACCTTAGGGAATACCAAGGTTCAACACACTCTAGCCTTAATCCTCGCAGCAGTGAGATGTGATTGAGTTATTGCTTGTTACATAATTAAGGTGCATATTTAAGATATGTAGTTGTGATCATTAGCTATGATCAGCTGCCATCACAACCCTTAATTTGTTGAATCAAACATAAACAGATGCTAGAGTTGTAGCTTTTGAATCTGACATTTAAATGCTGTTTTGTGCTGTTGTTACAGAGTTTGTCCAGATGATGACTGCCAAGTGAAGAGAACACTGACATCTCTCTAAGCATCACTTGTCCTCCTAAGATCACTGTCTTCAAGAACCAAAAAATATGAACAATTATCAAATGAGAAACTAACTTCCCAGCTCAGACTCACTTACCTTTAGAATTTTGCAATTTGTGCTTCAGTATATCCAACTACTTCAAAAGGTATCTGTTTAGCAAACACCAACAGAACAATCCTTTAGAGAAGTTAATGGACCAAGCTTTAAGGGGACCGAGGCCCCCGTACTTCCGACCAAGATTCTGCTGAGTAACCCAGCTCCAGATTAATTTAGAGGAAAGAAGAAATACTGAGCAGGCAGAGGTGTATGAACCCATGCCACAGTTCTTAAAGTGAAGTTAAGTTCTTTCCAAATAATTTCCTATTGAGACAATTTGACTTTTCTCGCACCAGTGGCGACGCCAAACACTCAATTGAGCACTCTTGCATGCAGCCTTTCTGTGACGCTCTCTAGTCACAAGGAAGAGGCTCTGATTCCAACAGAGGTAGCATTCAGACCGTGTACACACTGGAGGTATATACATAAATATATAGTTATATATATATGTACAAATTTGTGTCACTATTGATTATTGCAAGAGCCAATAGCTGCATTGTAGGGTGGTCGGTTTTCAGATGAGATTTCTAATACCTTGAAGAGTTGGGACAAAGATGAAAGACAGAGAAAGAGCTGAGGGTTTTTTTTTCTCTCTTGAAGATGTTGTTGACGTGTGTTGAGTCGCAGGCGCTGCCTGCAGCACTGACCGGAGACAGTGGTACGTTGTATTGCTTCAGGAGGACTGTCGTTAAAACACAACTTGAGGACTGCAGTAAATACGTTCGTTCTGCAAACAGATATCCTGTTGATACAATATTGATGTAATGCTTTATAAATGTGTTCTCAAATATTAATATATTGATGGCAAACTTTGGTCACCAAATATAGCTCTATATATACAGTATATATAACAGTGTATCGTAAACTTTGCATTGCCTATTGTAGTAAATGACCTGTGACATGTTTTCTCTTTGGGTTTTGAAATGTGCCATAATACTCTTAAAAGCGCCTCAACCTTCTTGCAAGACTTGTAGTTCATTCGTATATAATCAATCTATTTAATAAAATCACATAATACATGCAGTTGAACATATATAAACCTAAACCATGTGGATGTTACAAAGGTTTTGATCAAAAAGAAAAAGAAACCAGACGTCACTGTTGCTGCTGCTATAACGACTCATACGTTTCACACATCTCGTCCTTGTTGGTGTCTGAACTTCAACTTGTACTTCAGTGAATCTTCAATCTTCTTGCTGTTTTAATGAACATGAAAACATACACTATGTTCACACACAACTAGATGTGAAGGGGCGTCAAAAACGGACGTTCAGGGGGGATAAAATGGAGTCGTAGCAAATAGATCAGCTTTAGGTGTGAGATCAGATTCAGAAAATTGCAAAGCATGTCAGCAGAGTTGTCTTTGATTCCTGGATCTAGACCCTCTGAGGCATTAAAATCACCACCGTGATTCAGTTGTCTGGAAAGAAACAGTGAAATGGACTGTTAACTCCTGAAGGTGTCTCAAACAATGTAAAGATGTGATATATTTTCCATAAATCAATAAATTGACTGAGCTTTACTTCAACTATTTGTGTCTGAAATATTTAATCTAATGTAAATCATTTTAATGACAGTTAATGAACCAAGACTCAGACAGAAATGTACTAATGCTGCTCTGTTACTGCTCCACATCCTTCCTCTGCCAGTGTCCCTGTGCCAGAACGAGAGCGCTAATCTCATCCAGACTGGGTCAGGGCGGGTCACGCTGTAGCCTTCGCTGGAGAAACTATCCGAGGCACAGCCTATGTTTAGCAGCTCATGGGATTGCCACAGGAGCTGGTAGTAATCCAGGTCAGCGAGGGTCACGACCTCTCGCCCAAACATACTAAAGGCAAATGAGGTGTGCTGGCCCTCGTGCTGACAGACAGTAACGGGAGCCAGTGGGGTGAGATTTTAACTGGAGCAGGCACATGTGATTGGAAGAATGTGTTCACATGACAGTCGTGTGGTTAAGTAGATAAAGTAACTTAGGAAACCAGTACACACAGTGAGAGGCTGCAGTACCGGCAGGTGTGATTATCCCTCTGTGGTTGTGTAAGGATGCTCTCAAATCAGAAATAAAAGAAATCAGTTAAATAATAAAGCAGCATTTAAAAGTAAAAGGAAAGCATAACATAAAAAGAGAAGGTAAAAATTAAGTAAAGCCTGTAAGAATATGATAAATAAACCGAGCTGAGGTGAGGTGATATGAAGTTGCGGAGAGGGTTGGGCTCCTGGCACCAAAGGCCCTGTCACCCTGGGTTTTACCAGAGCATTATCGGACTGATTTAGTTTAGTAGTGATGCAACCATGTGAACCGGAAGTTGCAGTTAATCAGTCATTTAAAAGAACACCATAGTAACTGTAAATATGCCCGCCTTCTAGTCCACGCTGTTTCCTCTGATACATCCTCTGTTACATCAAGTTGGCGCAAAAGCCCAGATATGACGCCGTAATAAGGCTTCAACACTGGGGGGCGGTGTTTCATGAAAGACTAGCCGTCTGTGTGAAGTGAGGATTGACAACAGCACACACGCACTCTCACGCAAGCACGTACATTCATTGGAGACCAAGCAGGAAATTCCCGCCCCAGATGCCGCGATGAAGCAGCTACGTCACATCCAGGTCACTGTAGACGTGGGCGCGTCCTTTAGCTTTAATGCTAACACCGAAACCCAATGGTTGTTTTGCTAGCTACTGTGCTATCACATCTACAGAGTTCCAATCAAAATCAAATTTAGTATATGTAATACTAAACATGCGCTAAGGAAGCACGTGGGGTTTGAGGTTTGTAAAAGGACTACAACTACCAGGAGTTCAAGGGGCATCGTACAGTAATACTTCCGGGGCGTAGGCGATTGAGTTCCCCGCCTTTTGAGTGAGCTGCTGTTTGTCCGGTCGTCCTCTGTCATCGGGGGGATTTACTTCAATTTTACGCCGAATAACACGTCTCCGACATATTGTTTTCTGAACATGTAGCTAATTATTCGCTTATCCGCCATTTGTGCCCACTGAGGAGCAGACATGTTGCTGCCGTCGGACGTCGCGCGGCTTGTTTTGGGTGAGTGTCTCAAATAAAAGGCTGTGATGCGTTGACGTGAAGTCTGCAGAATAGGAAGAAAATGAAAAACAGACGATGTGTTGTATTTTTCGAAAGTGTAAGGCCTTTAATGCGAGATAAACTGCATGGATTATGCTAATATTAAGTGTTTATTCTCATTATCTCCAACTAACCCAGGTCTCTATAGATCCTAGATCATGAATTGTTTAGATTTGGTTTTCGCCATGTTGCTTTTGCAGCCTCTCCCCTTAGTATGCTGACATGCCTGTGACTAAATCTCTTATCTACTTGACTGTGGATTATGTCTTTATTTCTGATTAACACCCACTCATGTGCTGCTAATGTCAGTTTAAACAATAGGACCTGAACCCACCATCAGCCAACAAAGACACTGCAGTGTGAACAGGCGCCCAGAGCTTCTGAACATCTCCAGATAAAGGTCCTGTTCACTGGCTGAGATTTGTTTAATACATTTCTTCCTCCAGGTTACCTCCAAGAAGAGGGACTGTCCACCACGAGCCAGGCTTTCATCCATGAGAGCCCCAATCTGAAGGAGTACGCTGAACACACCACACTGGATGGGACCATTCCTGCCTGTGTATTTGTAAGCATCTCTTTCCCTCAGCTACGTCTTCACACTAATTGTTTACATTAATATGATGATTATATGTGTTGTCTATTGTTTGGTTCCCACACAGTCAATCTTTGGGAAAGGCCTCACCACCATCCTAAATGAATATGTGGCTGCCAAAACAAAGGGTGAGTTTGTCAGCCATTGTGACATGTAATGTTTATTACTAGATTATTATCAAATGTTTCACTCTTGTGTTTTTTTAGAGTCTTGTCACGAAGTACCTGTGATGTTGACCTCTTTGTGGAAAAAGCTGGACTTTACACTCAACCAAATCAAGTAATCATTCTCATCAAGTTTCAGTATCTCAAGCTGAAAGGATCTTTCCTCATCATAGTTGACTTTCAACACTCATACGGCCGCCTTGTCCTCTATCTTCCCTTAAGGTCACTGCAGAATTCACCAGCTATATCAGCCTCACAGAGAAGTGAGTGTGCTCGTTTTTCCTTCATTCAATTGCATTTGAACAAGGATGTTCAACATGGTCTATTTGTTTTAAATGAAACTCTAACACAAGTGTGTTTGACCTGACATTGAAGGTACCTGTGTCTTTGAGTCATGATTTCTACCGGATTTCTAGCCAGGTGTCCTGTCATAATACCAGAGGCCTCCATAATAGCAACTTTCTTTAGAAGCCTATTGTCAGCATAGTGTTGTTTATTAGATCCTAGAATAGTGAGGCCTCTAACAACAGCATGCAAAACCTTATCAACGCAAATAAATTCACACATTGTAAAACACAGTGTTCAAAAAGGATTTAAGGTTCAAATCGAAAAAAACAATAAAGCATGTGTTATTTATTTGCCTCTCTCATTTGCAGCACGTACACGCGTTGGATTAGCAAACATTGCAAGACAGCGGGTCCTGACCATGGCTTCAGCCAGTGCTGTCGTCTGCTCTACAGTTTCTGAAACAAGCTCCATGGTCACCCCTGCACACACCTCCAACAGCATGTTCAGCCACTCCACTCCTGTGAGCTATTCTGCTATGCACAACAGACAAGCTCTTAGCAGTGGCGCAGCCCAACAGATCCAGCTATCTAGTGAGTATGTTATATTCTCCTAACAAAGTAATTGAGCAAGTTTTCTATGTACCCATACGAAGCAGTCAAGCAGCTTGTCTATCACTGTTTTTGTATAATGGTGCAGACAAGGTTTTCCATTTAAGGGGATTATTGAAAAGAGTTAGCAAAGCATTGCTTGTTTTGCCTCTTTCTACAAAAGTTCCGAATAGCTTTGGACTGCTGTGTGACCACATGTACTCATTACAGAGGATTCACCAATTCATATCATTGTGTCAGAGAATCGGCTAAATCCGGGCCCAATGTCTCCCGGACGACGAAAATGGTAAGAATACTTTTTATTTTCCAATTAGTTCAGCCACGTCTTATTTAGAAAAATGCCTTTCACACACTGTGGCTTTCAGTACACAATTAAAGTACATAAATAGATGCGTTTTCCCTGAAGACATTTTACTACCTTCACCACTTGACTAGTAAAAACTACCCAAAGTCCAAAATGTCTGCTATGATAATGGATATCTTTTGGTGTTTGTGGTGTTTCTGTAAAACAGTTTACATTTCTTGCTCTTCCTTTTTGCCTGTGCCCTGTGCATATTGGCTGCCAAAATATTTCCATTTCCCCTTAGGGACACACCCAGGAAGAGAGGTGGTGCTCAGAGTGGAACCAGTGGTCCTGGCAGATCTGCCACAGCTGCCAGTAGTGTCAGTGCTGAACCAGAGCCTGAAGAGGTTGTTGATGAAAATTTTCCTGTAGGTAGTTCTGTATGTTTCAGGTTAGATTTCCTCTTAGGTCCTATGTTTAATGGTATGCTAAGCACTGGCAGATGATTACTTACTCCTGCAAAATCTTCTGATTACAGCATCAAATTGAATTAATTTACATGCCAACAGCTGTCTCTAGCAGTGGGAGTAATAGCTTCTTGCTTTGCTTTTATTTCTGTTATGACTTTGCAAGCCCTGAAGTAAGCATGCAAAGCAGTTGGAGCTTGTCTCAATATTTTCAATACAAATTGAATTATTTTTCAGACACCATTGCCTGTTGACATTCATTTCGTGAATAATATGATGACTAGATTAGATTAGATTAGATTATGACTCTTAATCTAATATTTTAAATACATGCTTTCTCTTGAAAGGATAAATCATTTTACAGAATGAATAATTGTGCCCCTGGTTTCTCTTCACAGCAACTTGTGATACAAAATGCACGTGACAAGATACTGGGTGACAGATCATTACAAGAGAAGCTTGCTGAAAACATCAACAAAATCCTTGCCAAGTAATTGCTGAGTTGGAACCAAACACCACCTTTTATCAATTGCATTGACTGTTGGCATGGTAAAAAAGATGGTTTTACTATCTTGTCTGTTTTGTCTGAACATCAGTGAGCCAACGCCGCAAACATCAAAGGCCTCTTCAGCCACCATGGAGACAGACCAGTCGATAGATGAAATTCTAGGATTACAGGTGCTTAAAAACTTTAAATACCAGTGTCATAATAGTGTAACCACTGTCTATGTTCTTATTTCCCCTTGTGCCATCATATTATTTCTTGACACATATCCTCTGACACAGGGGGAAATCCACATGAGCGACGATGCCATCCATGACATTTTGGAACAAACAGAGTCGGACCCAGCTTTTCAGGCCCTCTTCGACCTCTTCGATTACAGTAACTGTGGCCCACTTCTTTAGAATGGAATTGTTTGTTGTTCAGATTGTATTTATTTAAATTATATAAGAATAAGAATTTAAAAAATTTGAATATATATTCCCAGATAAATCCAAATTCCCTGATGGAGAGCCAGTGGATGGAGATATGAGCAGCAGTCCTGAAGAGAGTGATGCTGCTGGATCTTCAGTGACGTTCAAGCCTCTTCCGAATGATGAGCCAGGTACTGTTTTGAGACAAAGCTTCACTTTTATGTGGAGTTTTTTTTTGACTAATCCTACTGACAGAGGCTGTTAGGGGCTTACAGACATTGTAATTGTTCACCGGATCAATAATAAATACGTCAGTCAAACTTCATTGTGATGCAGCACTTGGCCTTCTCATTGGCTCTTTTATTCTATGCGAGCAGGACTTGTATTTTTCTTTGTTGCTGATCAGAATTTTGTTCTTGTTTTTTTTTTTTACCAGGCACTACACAGAGAGATATTAATGTTTCTGATACAAACCCTGTGACAGTGAAGATGAAAGCGGGACAAGATCGTAAGACCAGGAAGTCTGCTCCTTCCCTTTTGTTAAAAAAAACACTTCTTGCCCCCAGAGGTAGAGCAACCAGGATTGAGGGCAGTTCAGCCAGGTTGTTAGTGAGTCAGGGGGAGCACCGAGCTGCCTCACCTGCTGCAAGTGACTCAAACCGATTAGATGGAGCCTCGCGCGTCAGTGACAGTGTTGCTGTTACACCGATGGATATTGACGAACCATTGAATACACCTCCTCCTCCTTCAGACAGCATTAGCTCTTCTGAGCCTGCAACTAAAGACAGCGCCTCTGCAATTGGCCCCTGTGAATCGGTGCCCACATCAAGAGCCTCTGCTGGTCTTGTTGCAGCATTGGTGACATCAACCTCTAATGTGGACGACAAAGAGGAGCATAAACAAGCACAGCATTCTACAGAGCAACCACCAGTCCTCTCTTTAGCTCTGAGTAATCAGCCTGCTTATTTGTCTCCTGTACGAGTTGAGCTCACTCCTGCGTCGACTGTTGACCTGTCTGCCATCGCAGTTTCTAATGATACAGGATACCCTGAGCCAGGGCGTACTCACTCTGTAACATTAGAATCCGCCTCTTCCACATCTGCCCCCTCAAACAGCACAGCTACAGCTGTGCCTGCCTCGCCATCAGTTTCCTCTGCTGCACCATTCAGAACAACACCCGACTCACCCAAATGTGCTTCGACCTGTACAGCTCTCACAGCTGCCCCGGCCTCATTCACTCCTGCCTCCCCTGCATCATTCTCCTCCTGTGCCCCAGTTGCATCAGCACCTGATCCTTCATCCACCAGTGTTAATCCCCAGAGAAAGGCTATCGCAGATTCCAGTGATATTGTTTCTTTGAACATCATCATCAGCGATAGCCAGGACGAAGAGTCTGCCAGCAACGCAGCCTTGAATCAGGCAATTTCCAGCATTTCTGAGGATAAGATACCCACCATCTATCTCTCCTCTCCAGCCAAGTCCCTTGGATACTCTGCTGTCCCTGGCAACCCTGGCACTCCAAAGAATAACCTGGATGAGGTGGCACAGGCAGTTAGTGGTTTACAGAGTTTAGAAGCAAATGCGAGTCCCCTCGCTGGTAAGGCTGGAGGATTGCTGGCAACAGGGACGCCACAGGCCCAGCAAAGCTATGTGATTCAACTCCCCATGGACAACACAAACACGACCCTCCAAGGAGCCACTGCCAGCTATTTCCTTGTGACTGAACCCCCAACTGCAGATGCTCAGTCCAGACCGGTGCTACCCCCTGCTGGCCTCCCAAAGGGACAGCCTCTGCCTACCCAGCAGTTTGGGGCGACTACTTCAACTCATCCTCAAAGCTTCTCCACTGGTAAGAGACAGTGGAGTCCTAAAGCACCTATTACTGTTGTCAGCAATTAGTTTTGGCTAAGTCATTCTTTGTTTTTTGTCTGCAGGGTCAGCTCTCATCTTACCGTCACCTGTTAAACCCATGATGCTTCCAATTTCTGTTATGGGCCCGAACTCTCTGGGGAACGTCCAGGTGGTATCTAATCAGGTAACCCAATGCTATATACATTTTGTAATTCTGAGCTTCAAGATATTTTTAACAGAAACACTGGATGATACCTGGTCACTCTGTTGAACCTTGTATCCAACATTCTTTCCCTTTGAGAAACTGTGTCTTCTCTCCATGGAGTATCCAGTAACAAATGGCAGAATTGATGAAAATTGTTGAGATTGATTCTTGATAATTGTGGAGAATAACATTCATCTCTTATATTAACAGCTGGTTGCCATACCAAATCCATTGCTGGTAAAGCAGCCAGAAACCATCAACCACAAACCTCCCATAGTGGCAGTCAAACAGTCCACAGCTGCTGGTAAGATACCTGCTAACATGGAGTAGTAGTCCTGTGTTGTTCTGTGTAATGTTTTCATGTGACTGCCTTGCTGCTCTGACCATATTTCTCTTGGATTTCAGGCACTGGGGAAACTGTGCTTGGTAAAGTAACTCAGCCTGCTTCAGCTGAAAAGACAAGCAAGCAGGATGCAGCAAAGACTTCCAGTCATCGGAGAATTTTATGTTTTGACTCCTCTGGAAGCGTTCAACTACAAACTCATGACACACCAACAACCACCTCACCTGCAGCCTCAATTACATCTACACCACGATCTGTCCAGAAACCTGGAAAAGATAAAACTCAAATAGCCCCTCAAGTACGGCCTGCTATCTTAAGTGGCAACAAGCCCAAGAGGAGAATAGAGACTATCAGATGCTCATCAGATTCCCAGTCTGCAGAAGGGTTTATGAAGGAGGCAGAGACCTCCAGGCCTAAAGATCCTGTTAAAAAGAGCTCTCGTAAGCAAGATCATAAGATCAACCAAGAGTCACAAAGTGCAAGTTCCAGCAGAGATGGTTCCTCAAAGCCCGAGACTTTGAAAAGGTTAGAATCTGGGAGAAGATCAAAATCTACGGACAAGAAACCCGCACATGATAACAGAGAAGCAAAAGCTCATGATTCTCAGGGGACTAGGATGCCGTTGGACTCTGCAACGAAATCAGCAAGTAGAAAGGAGAAAGAGGAAAGCAGCCGGAAAGAACCTGCAGAAAAGGCTCCTGCCAAATCACGAGAGGGCCGTGCAGAAAAGAGGAATCCTTCTCAGGAAACACCAAATGTGACAGCCAACAAGGAGAATGAAATTAAGCAGCAACAGTCTGCATCCGCATCCTCAGCATCAAGTGACGTCAACCCCCAAGCTGTCACTCAACCAGAATCTAATCCCCAGGCCAAGGCCATAAAATCCCAGTCAAAGACAGGTTCTCTAGTTAAGCAGGCAGCTGAGATGCTGCAGGACATCCAGGAACTAAACTCTCCATCCACCCCAGCAAAGAAACCCGGAGCAAGTACCTCAGATATAAGCCTACCCTGCACCCCGGGGTCCAGCTGTAACAAGGAGGAGTCCTCCGAATATCCCAGGACTCCTTCCAGACAAAAAAGGGGTAAGGAAGGAGAAGGGCCTTACAAGCGTCTCTTGCCTCCGAACACCCCGGACGTCCCCACCTGCAGCCCTGCCAGTGAGGCTGGCAGTGAAAACAGCATTAACATGGCTGCTCACACACTCATGATTCTTTCTCGTGCTGCCATCGCTAGAACGGGCACTCCCCTGAAGGACAGGTTGCGTCAGGATGAAGTTGGGGAAAAGTCCCCCACAAACTCTAAGAGCTCTAAAAAACGCAAACAGGCTTCACCGACAGCCGGCACGCCTCCCAAGAAAGAGTCCAAACTATCACCCAGCAAAAAGAAAGAGCGGGTAGGTACAGTGCTAGTACACATTATAATGCATCTCATCATAGAAACAGATGCTGTAAATAACCACACACATTTTTTTTATTTTCACCAATTCTGCAGGAGAGGAAGAAACTCATTGATTGCTTTCCCCATGACTTGGATGTGGACAAGTTCCTGTCATCGCTTCACTATGATGAATGAATGCAGACACCAACAAGGACGGCCCTTTTCCCGACCTCCTTAGGTTACGACCCAGGAATAGAACAAGCCATCTGCTAAACTAGTGCCTACTGTTCCTATTAGTAACCTTATCTGAGACCTTATAAGCTGCAATGTCTCCGTCTGCCAGTGGCTCATTTGATTCTGCTGGTGAGGTTACACTGAAGGCAATCTGCATAAAAATCCTGTTAAATGCAGCAGTGCAGCCATGACACTCTGTTCTCCTGTTTAACCTCATGTTTGCTTCATGTTTTAATCCCATTTTTTTTTACTTCATCAAACCAATTACACGTGTGTTTGTGGACACTTTGACATCAAGGATGCTGGTTGTTTAAAATTGGTGATTGAAAACATTTCCTTAGTCAATATTTGACTCTCATGGTATATATGTGAAACATTTTTTTGAATAGGTTGCTTCTTTTATTTTAAAACACTGAGTAAAAAGTGTTCATGATCAGAGATGTTTGACTAATAGAATAGTAATGTTCCTCAAGGCTTTATTGTCATATGAACAACATTTTATGAATGTATATAAGTATTTCTTCCATAAACAGATCTTGATTTCCTTTTTCGCTTGTTGGTAGACAGAGTATTAGGGCCACATTAAGGGGGGGAATTCACAGACGTCAAGAATAAAGTGCGAAATTTACGAGATTAAGATAATCATTTTATGAGAAGCAAAAGCAGCAGAGAAATATCTAGAATCTGAGGACATACGTTCAGTGGTTTTTGTTTAAAGCAACAACAAAGGAAAGCTACAGTGCTAAAAGCAACTTGACAGGCAGCTAAACCTACGGACAGACAGAAGGAGCAAAAAAATAAAAGGATCTATGTGGTGGCAATGCCAGCCGCTAATCAAACAAACAGACAACAACAGAAACAAGCACCTCTTTTGTTGGTTTGATTGTGCACCTCTGCAGGAATTCTTAAGTACAATTCCACAAAATCGTCCACGGAAATCATTTAACATTTTTTGTAACAACTTTCTTCTAAAACAACAGTGTAGAATATTATGACTGTATTCTCTAGTACTGTATTTTACACCGGCAGAGGTGATTCTCTTAATATTACTTTATCTTTGAAATCTGAAATGTTTTGTGTGTGGTAAAAGTGAATAACTGAACCTCCAGGGAGTTATCTAACATGACATGTCCTCTGCAAAGCTTTGTGAATATGTTACATAAGGATTGGGAAAGCTCCCGAGAATGGAGGAATATATGCTCATGTGAAGTTGCTCATGATGTGAGTGAGATCTTCCAAGCATGCACTCTTGATATGTTGAGGCCCCTGACTGATGAAGCCTGATTGTTTTTTTCAATGAATGTGAGAAATGAGGAAACCTCCTGAAAGAGGTAAAACAGAAGTGAGAACTGGAGTGAAGCAAAGTAGTGTTGCAATTGTTTCTATTGGCGAATCTGGCAACCGCTGATTGGCCCATAAAAACAATTTACGGAAATACGTCTCCATTGAATTTCCAAAATAAATGTATCGATAAGTTAAGAAGCACGTCACAGCAAATGTGAACTTTGTAAAGTTTGCATTTGTTTTCATTGTTTATGCAGTTGTATATTTCTCCATAGGAAACGTACAGCAAACCTTGATATGTTCACACCCTTTCGTGACTGAGCCGCTGTACTGTTTTACTTTGACACGTCCTGAGTTTGTATCCGGGTGAGGAGGACAGGAAAGAGGTACGGCTGTCATTTCATTTTCACAAACATCGCTCTATTCGCCTCTTTAGAGTGTATTTTTCCTCGTGTATATATCGGTGCAGCGGTAAGAAACAAGCTCACACTCCTCTTTACAAGAAAAAACGACTCGTTACTGATTGTATCGCCCTTGTTTCCATTAAGGGACCGCCAGCGTGCCTAGCTTAGCAGTTAGCACGTTGGCTAACCGGTTAGCATGTGGAGGATGGTGATGTGCTCGCGTTCTGCATCATATCTCGTGACAGGCTCACCGTCACGACGGCTGTTATTTCAGTGAACTGAGTACATTGCTGTGATATTATACACTAATTCACATCCCTTCTTTATAGTATATGTTTCCAGACTGATACACGACATGAGTTAGTTGGTGTGTTAATAACGCCATGTCCTCAGAAACAGACATGTGTTGATCAGAGTCGCTGATAAGTCCCACAGCGTGTCCTCAATTCTCGGTCAGTGGGAAGTGAAACAAACAGGGAAGAGGACGCTGTTCATTCACACACAGTAACGTTGTTGTCATCCTGTCCCTGTCGTCCCAGACTGCCCTGAACACGGCGATTGACATGGCAGCTAATGGAGCGAGCTGTGACCAGCCTCAGAAACGAGCAGCAGCTAAGGACAAACAGAATGGCAGGTCTGCAGGTAAGCGTCCAGGGAAACTTTTATTTACTTCACGCTCACCCCTGAAAAGTTCATGTTGTGTAACCCCTGTCAATGCAACCACACAGTCATAAAAGCACTCAGGCTGAGTCATTTGTCCTGCCTCGTCTCAGTTTCCAAAGGTGCAGAGGACTGAGCTTATAGAACCAATGCCCGAGCAAACTTGTGGATGTTACTCATATCATGTTTTTAGCATTGCCATCCGAGCAGGATTCGGAAATCAATGTGTTTGCAGATGCTTCAGTGTGTGGAGGTGATTGTGTTTCTGTTTGTGATCCAGACTCGTCAATAAGGGAGAGGAGACAGAAAGATAAAGAGGAGCGTCTGTCTCTGGTGTTATGGAGGAGGCCTGTCACCTCACTCCACTACTTTCTCCTGGAGACCCTCGTCAAGCTAAAGGAGTGGACGCTTCAGTAAGGAGTGGAACAGGTTTTTCTAGGGGGCCTTTGTCTATACACAATTACTTACACACGAAACATAGACCTTTTGTCCTGTTAGTACACAGTGACTGAAATTATCCTGTGTATCCTGAGTGAGTGTCATTGTATATTGTAGAAAGACCAACTGCATTTATTATGTATTCAAACTTACAAGGTAATTTAAGATTTTAAGCCCCTCTTATTTAATCAAACAGAGATACTAACTCATAATATTTTTGTTAAAGTTTTGTACTTGTTTCAAGGTTGACATACTGTTTTCTTCTCTTCCTCTTCAGGCTTTGGCAGCGACGAGGCATAGTGCTGATATTTCTTGTCTTATGTTCCATTTTGTCCATTTTGTACTCGGCTGAGGGAGCACACCAACAAGTAAGGCTTGAATGATTGTTTTTTTTCCCCTTGCCTTGTAAATAATCAACAGTATTGCTTCATCACCAGCCTGTTTAAAGGTTAATGATAAGTCGATCTTAACCCACCTAAATGCTTCACTAGGGGAAGGCTTGTGTGTGGAGATGATGGCAATATGCCATGTTGTCAAGTAACCCTTGATCACACAGACAGTTGGCTGAATGATCTGTTTACAAATTCCTGTGTGCAGTGATCTGTCACAGTTAATTTTAGAATGAGGTCCTTCCCAGGATAATCCCATTTAACAGTGATAATCTACCACAAATAATTAGAACTAGGATACATTTTATTTGTAGAGCACATTATCAAAGGCCAGGGACACTTTACAAACATTAAGGAAAATCATGGCAAAGAACTAGTGTTACTGACTTTTAGAAATTTGCTTAAATTTTGTTCATTATATTTCTTTTATTTACTTAATTTTCTTTCAATGTAGTACGTTCAGTACCTGGAGAAGAAGTTCCTATGGTGTGCCTACTGGGTAGGCCTTGGGATCCTATCCTCAGTTGGACTTGGGACTGGCCTGCACACCTTCCTTCTCTATCTGGTAAGAAACCCTGAACAGTTCGGAAATGGGCAGACGGCACACAAAGTAGCAGTTCATTTCTAAAGGCGTTAAAAGTAATTCAGTTGAACCCGAGCTTGCAAAATAGTGAAGACATGTTAAACAGACACAATGAATACATGCACTTTTCCAAATTAGGATGCCACAAGTACAATTTCAAACTATTTCTGCAAAGGTCATGTGTGTCTATTCCTGTAGTGGCCAGATGATGGCGTCATACTCCATATTCACTGTCATTTCCCCTGACACTCTGTCAGTGACTGTATGACTAAGTCACTAAAATCTGTCATTTGTCCTGGCTGTGGTAAAAAGGGCGAATTTATCAAAATGAAAGCGAGGCAGGCCTCGGCCACTTCAGGCTGATGATGTGGCTTCTCTGCTGTTGCATAGGACTCACACAGATGTTGGAAGGCTTAGTCAGCATTTTCCCATGAAATAATCGGAAAAGATGTTTCTGCAACCATCCGAGCTGGTGTGTAATCTCATTTTACCGCATGTTTGCCCACAGTAAAAATCTTTACTGTGGGCAAGTTTTAAAGAAGGTGTAAATGAAAGATGTGGTGTGTAGCATTCACCCGGTCTGTATACTGAACAGCTCCAACAGTTGTGTTCTAATCATCTGTGTTGTTTGCTTTCAGAAGTAATCCAATGTTAACTTTTAACAGTTAAGTCAATTGTTACTATTTATCAGAACCCGTTATCAGGGAGGGTTACGCTCATGTTTTTGCCTTTATGACCGATAACTGCTAGAATATGGTGCTTTGAATGGATATGAACACCACAGTATTAACCGAACCATGAATCAATCAGTCAGTCAGTCAGCAGCAAGTGTTACAGTTGTGGGTTCTTGGTTTTGAGGACATTAAACACTCAGGTCTTTTTCTGGTTCCTGTGTTTATCTCCCTACTTCATGTCGAGAAGACATGTTTCTCATCCAGGGGACCCCTTACTGACCTCTGCCCAGGAGATAATGTTTTCACTCACATCCGTAGGATTGATTGTCTGATTATGCAAAAACTGCTGTACAGATTGTGCATGAAGAACCACAGAAAAAGGTGTGCATGCGGGAATTAATCACTTTCTTAACAAGATATGGCATTTTATTATAATCCCATGGAATGATAAATCGATCTTGTTGGGAAAACTGTCTGGTATGTTGAAGTGACTGATATCTATGAATGTTTCCAATTTGGTGCAGCTTGTTTAATTTTAAGGGGACTGTTGAATCTTGGCAGAGGAATGTGCTCTGCTGGGTTCCATTCTCATTTGTCACTGCATCTCCCCATTAGTTGCACCCAGACCACCATGCAAAGCATTCCCTAAATTCCTGGGAATTTCTTCACAGAAAAGTAAAAGCCATTTTTACGTTCCTGACCATGATGTGAGCCCCCTGCTCATTAGGGCTAGGCTCTTCCCAGCTCACCAGATCTTACCTCAGGTTCACTGTGCTGCAGCTCTTCTGACTGCTGCATACTCAGTGTTGATTTCAGCCATGGAAAGGAAACTCCCTGAGTTAGTGTTGAAGGAAAAACCCGACATTGAAACAACAAAGATACATTGTGAATTTCCCTCATGCCTGGAGCATTAAAAGTTAGTCCCACAGAGAGGATGAGATCATTGTGTTCATGGGAAAGGGGATTCACTCATCATCCGTATTGAATTATGATTCATCGTGATGCTTTGGAGATCTCTGCCTCTATGTGTTGAATTATACTCTAAACATAGTGGTTCAAGGAAACAGGCCAATACATTTTTGCTTTAACTTATATCCATTTGATCATATAACCTAAAATTTAGAGTTAACATTTAAAGTTGACATTTTCAAATTTCAACTTTAACCAACACTTGAATCAATAAATCCAGCCAATTTATATTATGGGATATAATGAAGTTAAGCCCTTCAATGGTAAATTTGACAGAAATGCTGTGAATCTTGAGCTAAGTGGTGAATTTACCCTGCATGTGAAGATGTCTGCTCTCGTAGCTTTAGCAAACAAGGTTAGAAGCAGGAGGCCACAGCATCACTTGTCAGATGGGTGCTTTAGAATCTGGTTACAAACTCTGACTCACTACTTTTTTAACCCTGACTTGTGTCCTGAAGATACCGTCTGTTAAATTAGGTCCTGTTTGGTAAGAAAGAGACTTTGTTGTGTAAATGTAGAAGTTGCCTGTGGGCTCACATTTGCAGGGCTGGGGCTGGGAGGGGGATTAGCAGCCAGTGCACACTCATTGTGTGCTGTCCATCTACTGTCAGTCTTGTCTGTATCACCTTGAAGACTCATAATAGATTATCTGTGTTGTAGCTACAGGTGGGCCAATTGTGGTCGGGGCCAGGTGGCTCAACCTAACCAGGCACCCTCTCACTGATAAATGATGACAAGCCTTCCTGTCTCAGACTGTGACTCAGCTCCTGTTGTTGTGTCCGTACCTGTGGACAGCCGATACTGTTCACATAGGAGCTGTGTTTAATCATGCAACAGCCATAGGGTGAATTTAACTGACAGTATTTAAACTGTTTTAAAGGTACTGCTGTTGTAAGGTGTATAGACTCATGAAAGATAATTATTATAAAATAATAATAAAATAATTTTAATAATTTCCCCTGACTGTTGCAGCAGCTGTTTCAATTTCTAGTTTCCTGTTTTCTACAGTTACAGCCAGATGTCCAAGTGTCTCATGACATAGTGGATGTCTTTACATGTTTTGTCCCAATTGTTTCTTCTCTGCATTAGGGTCCTCACATAGCATCAGTAACCCTGGCTGCATATGAGTGTGGCTCCACAGACTTCCCAGAGCCCCCATACCCAGACCAGATTGTTTGTCCCCAAGGTGGAGTGGTGGACAGCACCGTTACTCTCTTCTCAATCATGTCAAAGGTTCGCCTGGAGGCCTGCATGTGGGTAAGTATTTGGTTGAATATAAAGATGATACAAAGATCCTAGCTCTGACATGTAAATACCATTCCAGCAAGCTCATGTCCCTCCAGGGCAGTAAAATGAATAAAAGTTTTTGAGCTTTCAGTCAGTCCATAATATTGAAAACATCAGTGGCACGAATAGGTAATACAAATTAAATAATATGACATGTAACATTTTCAATTGTTTGCATTCAGGGTGCAGGTACTGCCATTGGAGAGCTGCCCCCATATTTCATGGCCCGAGCGGCTCGTCAGTCCGGAGCTGATCCAGATGATGAAGACTACGAGGAGTTTGAGGAGATGCTTGAGCAGGCTCAGGATGCTCAGGTCAGAGTTGCACATATCTGTATTTTAGGTAATTTCAGGTCATTAGCACAGGCACTCAGAGCAAATACAAATACTACAAATATTTGACATAAAGGTTGAGTAAGCATTACCCACCTGATAACCTGCTTCGTTTGGGTTGAAGTGAAACGGTGTCTATTGAAGATATTGCAAAATTTTCGTTTAATTTAGGTGAAAAAAAAAAAGTTTGCAAATGTTACGCATTTATTGAGAAAGGTGGCCCAGACAACCCAACTGTCTTCAATTATAAACATCCTGTCTCTTTGTCTAGTTCTCAGTTGTTGCCCATCATCTCAATGATCAATGATCTAATCTCATTCGGTTTTATCTTCATAATGCATGACTGACCGTGGGGCCACTGACCACTGATTGGTCCTAAAGTGCCATGTGACTTCAGTGAAGGCCCTCCCTCCTTACACTTCCAGTAAATTTGTCTGTTCGTGGGTGAGTCACCCAGAGCACTGTTCCCCCTTTAATCATTCCTCAGGCTTTGCTCGCTTTCCCTCCCGTGTCTCTTTTCACCGGCCTCTAATTTGAATGACAGACAGTTCTGTCAGGAACTGAGCTCACATGACTGGAGACTGCTGAGATCAGTTGCTGAGTCAGCAGAGGAGAAAGCAGCTTAAGATGTGAATATTGTCTTCATCACCTATTCTCACTTCACTGATTCTCAGCTGAGGAAGCTAACCTCGCATCACATGTCTTTGATCATTAATACACATGCGCATCTAGTTCTGATAAACTCATGGGAATGACACAAATTATGTAAAAATAGAAACCCTTTCCAACACAGAAGAATTTTAAAAAAAATTGAGTGAACTGTGATTGGATTATTGTATTTACTAAATAATGTCTAGTTTAATTCGGTAACATTCTCAAATTAACATTGGATACATTAAAAAAATTATAAAGTAAAGGAAATTAGAATTCTGAATTCTGAGAAACAGATTTTATCATGTATAATATAATTATTGTTTTTATCATTTTTTTTAACACAGAAAATATTTACATTTCCAATATTGAGTTAGCATTTTTTTCATTTTAATTCTCACTCTTGTAACCACAGACATTTCTACCTCACAGTTTTGGAGATTGATTCAAAAGATCCTCTGCACTTTTGGTAAACACATGTTTTAGTTGTAATGTCATCAAACCCCCCAAAAATCATACAGTGTTCAGAAATAGCAGGTATCTTACCACAGTGTGCTCAGTAAAGCTCATGTTCTGTGTAATAACACTGCAGACAACACCACCGTTTATTTAAAAACCATGTGTCTGCAAGAAGCACATGGTTATTTTAAGAGGAAAAAACAAAATGGCTATTATGTGTTCAAGATCTCAATGTGTATGCACATGCTGTGATTCTGGGGAGTTTAACGTTATGGAAGGCTGTCGTCAATCTTAGCGAATTCTCCAATACAGCAGGCATTAACAGATATGTTAGGATATGTTTCACTGGTGTATGACATACAAAAATAAAAATGCATTACACTAGAATATGCAATATGTCACCTGGAATAACATTGTTAGAATAATACAAAATCTTACAGTTTCAGGGATACACATTTAATATTAGGTAAAAATAATTATCCTCTAAAATGTAGAGTGTAGAGTTGTTTGTTTAAATCTCCAGGTTCCCCATTTGTTCTACTGAGCTCAGTAATGATACCTGGATGTCAAATTTCTTTAAAAAGGTCAGTAATCACATCAGGTTGTGTCCAGCTGCAATATTTTGTTAAGATTAGGTTTTGTTTTTTTCTCAGGATTTTGTCACAAGAGCAAAACTGGGAGTCCAGCACATGGTGCAGAAAGTGGGATTCTTTGGGATCTTGGCTTGTGCTTCAGTAAGTCACAATTAAATATTTTCTTGAAACTTTTTTATTACAAGGGATTTTTATACTGTTTATGTAAAGAAGATGATTCATTAAGATTAAATGATGTGTGTGTTTCAGATCCCTAATCCTCTGTTTGACCTGGCTGGAATAACCTGTGGCCATTTCATGGTTCCTTTCTGGACCTTCTTTGGAGCAACTCTAATCGGGAAAGCCATCATCAAGATGCATATACAGGTCAGCAGTTCAATTAAAGTAGTTAGAAAATATAGGAATAAGACCAAATTTTCCTTTTTCAATTTAAACCCATATGGGCACATACCCGTGGCATTTAATCTTTGAATATTACTAATCCTTTCTTTGATGTCATCACAATTCTTTGTCCACGATGTAATGGTGCATGTCAAAAAATCCACTCCAGAAGAAAGCATATGCCGTGCTGCCTGACTCATTTTAAACAATCACCACAACCTCAAAACTCAAAACTAGTGCTTAGATCGTGACTCGGTGGCTGTGAGAAAGGCCTAATTGTGTAGTCTGGTTAAGTCTGTTTGACTTTGTTCCTCTGGGGGTTCCTTTTTCTGCTTTGAGAAGCATCCAAACCATCTGAAGAGGCTCCAGATGAAACGAGGCATGCTTTTAAAATGTCTTTAACAAGAGCTTTATTTTTTCCTTTTGAATTAAATGCATAAAAAACTGTTTCGATCATGGAGTATATTGCTGAGTCTGCTCCACCGGTGACTAATTCAAGCCTTGACTGAAAGAGGCCGTCGGAGTCAGGGTGAGTCGCTGAGTGTCTTAACAAACTGAACCAATGTTCTCATGGTGGTACCAGCTCGTGATCTCACTTCACTAAGACCCTTAAGTTGAAGCCGTGGCACAGCAGGGGTTATGAAGGATGTAGAGTGGACATGAGAGCATAGACTTCAGAAAAGGAAATTGAACAGATGGCAAGAGGCTGCAGGGGGTGACTGTTTTCTTCTTTGTACCTTGAAACCCTCGGACATCACGTGTCATATCCTGTCTGATTTTGTCCAGGGGGTCATGTGTCATGCTGTTTAAAGCCGATCGGTTTCAGGACCAGAGTAGGAATAGTGTGGTTTCCCCTCTGTTCTTTGCAAACCACAAAAGGCCCCCAGCAGCCTGAAATTCAGCTCTTGTTGTACCAGGTTTGATTTTTGTAATTAGTGAGTCTGTAGACTGGTTGATGTGGCCTCTCACAGCTGTGCCACTAAAATTGAGAATTAAAATGTCTAATGTTAATTTGTCTATCACATGTTTCTGAAGGACTGGCCATTGGCCATCATGTCTTTGTTCTTTAACACTTTTGTTCAAATGTCCTTTAAAAAATGTTTGGTTTTTTTTCCAAAATTCCTCCTGTGTGTTTTTATAACAGAATGCAAAGGGGAGTGCAAAGTCTGCATTTTGTTTTTTTTGTTTTTTTGATAATTAAAACTGTAATTTTTTTAAAAGTCTTAAATTTAGAGGAATAAAGTTGTAATATTACAAGAAATAAAATTTAATTACCATGGCTTAGAACAGATTTTGGAAGAAACTGAATCTTTCCCCAAGAAGGAACTTGGGAAAAATTATCTTTTTAGTGGAGGAGAACATGAACTAGGTGGTCGACTGCTGGGCTTTTATTGATTTGTCACATTAAAAGCTTTGACAGGAGAATTGTGCCATTTACGTAGCCCTAATACTCTGACAAATTTCTGAATGTAGAGGACTTTAAAGCATCTAAATCTGTTTTTATCTACAGAAACTATTTGTGATCATCACCTTCAGCAAGCACATAGTGGAGCAAATGGTGTCACTGATTGGGTAAGTGTTTGTCTCATTGTCTCTCACTGGTTTGTGGTTGGACGAGCATTTGTAAACAATTACAGATTTATTTTGGAAAACTGATTGGATGTCCTGTATGAACAAATGCTTCATAGCGGGGTGTACGTGCAATGCATCTTTGCATATTTTCTTTTCCCACAAAAAGGTAGAGTAATGTAAACCATCTTCGGAGCATTGGTGGTCAGACGTGTGAGGTCCAATCCAACATGTAGCTCTGAGTCACTGACAGAAATCCCCCAACAAGGCGGGAATCACACATACAAGTTTTTAAATAGTTTTTGTATTTTTACTTGATTAACAGATTTCAGATTTTACTTGTTTATAGGATGTAAAGGTAACATACCTACTGCTAAAGATTATATCAGTTAAAATTAAACATTTTTAAATTTAAAAATAAAATTGTTTTTTATCATCAATGGGATTGCTCTTTTGTGTTGTAGGAGCTGCTTAGATTTCTGCTAATCACTAGGCTGTTACATGTTAAATACATGTACATGAAGTCCAGGTTTTCAGTCTTGAATCTGTTCCTCTCCTTGATTCACGGTTCTTTCCCACGAAAATCAAATGTGTGACTCGCTCTGATGCGTACAGATGGTGCTTCGTTGCTGATACAGGATGTTTTCATGGCAATTACTTGTGTGTGTTTCTCTGTCTGTTAGTGTGTGTTGTGTAAAGTAGGGTAGATAACAAGAATGAGTCAGTCAAAAATAGTTAGATTTACTTGAAATCAGTAATTACCCAGTCCCCTTTTTGCTTCTTGTTTAGTAAATTGTCTCTTTTTTTATTTAGCCATGTCTAGACAACATGTTTATGACCTAACTGGTGACAGAGTTGGATTTATACAGTGTGAAAGCTGTGTGTGAGACTGTGCAGCCTGCATTATATTTTTCTTTTCATGGTAATGATAAGTTTGGTGTCATTTAGAGATTCTATTTTAACTCCACTGTCCCTGACCAAACGGTGAAACTTCCCAATGTCTCACTATGGCATGAATTAATAAAATGGCAACCATTATGATTGGCCCTGCCTCTCCACCTGGTACCATAATCCACACTGCCTAATAAGGACATGAGAACACCCTGATTGGATGTCTTTTCCGCCCAGGCAGCAGTGGTGGTAAAGGTGGTGACATCATGGCGACTCACTTCCCGATTGAAGGGGCTGACACAGGCGCCTATAGAGAGAGCAGTATAAAGGAAGACTGAGGACTTGCTGGTTCATTCCTCCTGCTGCCTGCTCCTGCTCAACAGGAACAAGTAGACGAGGTGCAGGATCAACACAAGGCCCATGTGTAGGAAGTGTCCAGCAGCAGCAGCCCTCACAGGGATGCTGGTGGATCAGGGAGGGCTGTTGCTAGAGTTGAGGGAAGAAAAATGAGGCTCCTCTAAGAAGTGATTGTTCTGTGTCAGGCTTCAGTTTTGGAGATGATGGTGCTTCTAAGGGTAAGTGACTTACTGTTCTTCCTCTCTCTGTCTTTGTGTGTTTTCTGTGTGGATGTTTGCGGGGCTGGAACTCCAGGTCTGTGCCTAAAGTAGGACCAGCTCTCCAGAAGCCTTTCAGTCAGTACCTGGAGGCCCAGAGGACCAAGCTGCACCATGCTGGAGGAAGTGCACCAGCGGTAAGAACAAAGTCCTGTATATATATTTTGAAGTGTTGCTTATTTATCTTGAAGCACAGTGAGGCGGTATAACACTCATCTGATCCATTTTGAGCTTTCATCCGGGAGTAAAAAATCTGTCTTTATATTTGAAACAGACAATAATTTAACCTTTATTGTAATAACTACCAATTTATATGTAATTTTGTCCCAGTGCTATCTTCGACTATTTTCTGTTAACCATGCTTGTTTTTCCTGGTTAAAAACTGTAATACTATATGTTATATAGTGTTATTATTATTGTCAATTTAGAAAAGATGTTTTTACATTTCCTAAAGACATTTTACATTGGCTTAAAGCAGAGACAGCAAATAACTGTAACTGCAGTTGTATAGTCCATTCATGTAAAAATAACAGACCTCATAAAATTTGATCACAGTAAAATGCCATACAATTGAAACATGTTGGATAGTTTGTATTGGTAGAAACTGAAAAAGCAAGGTCAGGTTTAAAAACTAAGGACTTTTATACTGAAAGGACATTTTCAGGTTCTACTGAAAATGCAGGATCCCAACAAAATCCACATTCTTATAGTTGTACTTAGTTCGCTCATTTTTCTTTTAATAATAGTAACTCACTCCCTGGTTTTCTGCAGGATGAGAACTGGTTGTCATGGGTGTTTGAGAAGGTGGTGCTGGTCATGGTCTGCTACTTTGTCATCTCCATCATCAACTCCATGGCTCAGAGCTACGCCAAGAGGCTGCAGACGCAGAAGTACTCGGAGGAGAAAACCAAGTGATGACGGGGACAAAAACAGCTCAGACATCCCAGTGACTGTGTTTCTGCTGCTGAGAGGCCCGTGCTCAGACCCAGCCACTCACAACTTAACAACAAACCTCACCCTCATCCATTCTCAAAGAGGCTGAATGCTCAAGAAAAAAAAAGAAAAGAAAGAACGAAAGCCAGGCTCCGTTGGTTTTGGTGTGTTTGAGGATGTAAGTCACTGGTAACTGTTTGTCCCTCCTTCAGGTTTTGTAGATCTTCCTTCATCTCACTCTCTGTTTAGTGCGATCGGTTCTGCTGTTGATCTTAACATGTTACTTGCTCATTAAATTAACCCTTTCATTGACCTCAGAAGTGAAGCAGCGGTTGGGTGGCAGCTGCTGTGTGCGGGCGGTGCCCATCAGATGCTATGCCTTATGCAAGACGGGAAGGTTTGGCTTCCCTTGAACATAGTTCTCGACTTATGGACTTGATTATTTAATTTTGTAACATGTATGTATGGGTGTATCTTGATTCATTTGTACAGTGTGCTGCCAAGATAACTGCGATGGACGGTCTCTTGTTTTTCTTTTTTCAGGGTTTAATTTTCCTCGTGTTTTTGTCCTGTTCGACAGTAACAACTCTCGTTGTCTTTTGTTTCTAGATCTGTCGTTTTAAAATGGGGGGAAAAAAAGCAATATCGAGTTAAAAAAAAGATGGTTTGCACACAGCGTAAATATCTTACTATCTTTTGGACCGTACGTGCAGGTGTCTTTCTATTCCAGCGGTCTGTGTGGACGTCAGTCAACTTGAACCAAAACACAAAAGGTGATATCATTTGTAAAGTGACATTGTACTCTTGGCTAACTAGTCCCATTTCTACTCTGTACATTTAGGTTGGATCAGATCATATATATATAAAACATGTAAATCATAGCACTTGTTTCCAAGTTTGAGTCTGTCATTCTTTGATTTCTCCTGGAGGATTAGACAAACTCATTAAGTTTTGTTATGAAGAAACTGACGCATGATTCTCCTTCAGATCTGGTCATCTTAAAGGTAAGTGAAAAGTTTTACTTTTTCCTTTCAAAAAGTTATTTGAGGATTAAGAAATATAATCATGTTCTTAATGCAGTGAAATTTTAGTTTTTGGATGTTATTTTTTCTTCCTGCCTTTGTAGATAAATGTCCTCTTCCATATGCTCAGTAGTGATATCCATCCCCACCGTCAGCTAGCTTATCAGACTGGTGTTGGCTGTTTTGTTGCTGTGGCAACACCGGTTTGTAAGCTGGCTGAAGCTGCGGGGCTTCAACATTTCATCGTGATGTTGACTGTTCCAGGCCAAAACTTCAGCTGTTGCATGTTTAGACGTCAATTACATTCTTATGGCTGACTGGAAATTCTGGATAATGGTGACAAATTAATGAACAATAAAATTTTCAAGTATGTTAACTTCTGTCCCTGTAATTATTCTGCAAGTGCTGCTCTTATTCAATAACTGCTTCTTCAAGTTCAAACTATAACAGACGCGGTCGGTAGGCACTGTTCTGAGGCTTTCACATCTCATGACCTTACTCTCCAGAGGTCACGAAACAGATGACAGCTTTTCTTATCCAGAGCTGTAAGATGGCTAAGTTCATAAACTAGACAAGTTATACAGCTCTAAAAGTGGGGTTATCCAGTCTATGCAGCTTTATAGCCTAAACAATTATACCTCACATCTCCATTTGTATCTTTAATAGAACTTTCCCAAACTTTGCTGTTTAAATAAACTGTTTTATTCAGATAAAACATATTGGCATATTTAAAAAAGCAAACTCATTCAGTCCAAATAAAAGGTGCTGGTTGTTTGTGGTCTCCTTGTTAACACAGTTGACTGTAGCTGGAGATGACTTGCTGCAGAGATGTAAAACTGTCGAGAAAATCCTCCTCTGAGATTCCAAATTTAACGTACTGATGGATGTAGGCTCTGTTAAAAGAGGAAAACAACAGTGACAATGGCTACCAGATAAACCCTCCTTCTTTAACCCAAATGTATTTTAAGAGCGACTGTAACACATACATATACTTTCACCTTTTTCACCTTTACCTTCAGTCATTTGGAGCATCAATTTGTCTAAGTGACAGTTTTTAAATTGTTTCCTGTGAGTAATACTGATTTTTCTTTAGCAGAGATACCGACTCACCTGGAGGCAAACATGTTCCAGGCTTTTCTCACCATGTGATCCAGGGGTCTGAGCAGAGCCTGACTGTTACTGACAAGCGTTGCAGATTTCTCGTATTTGTTAAAAGGCACCGGTGATTTCCACGCGTTGAAAGCTGCTCCTGATGATAGCCAGGGGGTGTAAAGAGCCGGCTCCTGGAAGCCTCCTGCAGATAGATGCGTACTAATGCACATCAATTATGAAGACCGTTGGATGCTGCATCACACCAGCTTGAAGTCACATATTTACAATTCTCCACAGATGTATTAATTAAAGATGAATGACAGATGTAACTGTTGTTCCACTTTCCACAATAGAATCAGCTCTCTGACCTGTCTCTGCACTGTAGACGTCTTTCCCCCTCAGGATGAGCAGGTTGGCCAGGGACGTGTTCCCTCCTGTGAGACTCCTGCTCCGCTCCGAGGATGCAGGCGGACGCGCCTGCCAGTCGATACCTGACACAGGGCAAACAAGAGCTGTGGAGGAATTCTAAGCCATAACCTTAAAATCATGCTTTCTCAAAACTTGCCTTCCTCCATCTTGCTGTTGGAGATGAGCATCTGTCGCAGGTGTTTGAGCAGCCCCGGCCAGCTGAACGTGCTGTAGGCGATGGAGGCGCTGGGCATCTGAGGGATGGTGGACACACTGAGCAGCTTGTACTCTGGGTGGCAGACCAGGGTGCTCACCAGCTCACCTGAGAGACAGATACAGTGAAGATGGAACATGAGGAGTAAGACAAACAGGCAGAGACATTTGAAGTCAAGATGCTGAGGACATGGAGTTCAAGAGTCTCTTGCCCAAGAACTTGACATTTATATTTTAATTTATTCATCAGAAATAAATAAATAGATGCCCTGGGAAGCTTGAAAGGCAATATATGAAAACGGAGTTGAGCAAAGTTTTCCGTTTTTCCAAGTGAGTTCACGCATGACTCTTCTACTTCAGTTGAGTCATCTTGTGTTTTACTGTGTGAAGAAACCCGGGGAAGATTTTACTGTGTGGTCAACACCCCAGTCCTAATTCACAGGAAATCCAGGCCCTGCAGGTACCCTTCGTGTGTGTGGCGAAACCCTCACCCACAGGATTTCTGCTGTAGCCTCCGTGGGAGTCAGCGGTCAGCGCTGGCTGCAGCACGCTGCCCAGCTGGTGAGCGATGACCTTGTTGACGTCCATGAAGGAGATGTGTTTGATGTTGAGCAGCTGACTGCAGATCCTGTGCACTGTGTCGTTCTCGTGCACCAGGATGGCGTCGGACAGTTGGTAGAGATGAGCCAGCGTCAGCACTGAATTATAGTTCTGGACAATTACCTGAAAGGACGGTTACCAAAACGTCATAAATGCAGATTACTCGTTGTCTGGCTATGGATTACTGCCTCCATACCTCTCCGGTCCCGTATGGCCAGGTGAGATGATTGAGGATGAAGGATTTTGGGTAGATGTCTCGGAAACCCTGAGTGACGTAGGTACCGACCCCAGAGCCCGTTCCCCCTGCCACGCTCATCATGGCCATGAGGCCAGCCAGTCTGTCACAGCGCTCCACCTCTCGCCTCACCAGCTCCTCCACCACGTCTCTGTGACGAGGACCGTGGACGCAATACCTGAGGGGACAGGAGGAGCATTTCCAGTCATAGGATAGTGCTTCCTGTGTGAGTGTTCTTGCTCTCTCACTTTTTTATTAGATGAGAATCATATTTGATCACAGTTCTTACCCATTGGCCCAGTTATTTCCAGAGCCCTGCTTCTGGCTGAAGTGTGAGGTGTCTCCATACCTCCACCTGCCAGAATGTGCAGCATGGTTCATACATTGGTTGATCACTTTAGGCTCCATGTCTATCAGCACCGCCCTGGCCACGAGATCTGATGGACAAATACAGGCGGACTTGTGACTTAGATGAAGTGTGAATTCATTCGTTCCTGGGGCCTGTGAGGAAGCCGGGCAATGATTTGGATTTAACAAATAAACATAAAAACAATAACAGATAAAAAAAAAAAGAAGTTGGAACCAACATCTATCTGCTTGTTAAGTGACTCAGTGAATTCCATTGATTGTTGACTGTTTCATTACAGGTAAAAACAACATCACAACATCAGTGACATGCTGCAAACAAATGATTACAGAAGAAACAAACACCCTCACGTGTTTACATGTACTAATAGTATGGTATAGAACAGCAGTATGCTTTTATCTTAGGTATTTTAAGTATTTTAAGTGTGCTTTTAGCAAACGTGAATAAATGCCCTCCTCCACAGTGTAACATACTCTCTCTGTATTTAAACCCGGAGCCAATAAGTGTTTCTACCTCCGCGCGTGTTGCGGTGGAAGAACCGCTCCGTGCTGGCGAGGCAGTATGTCTTCCCCTGGCCTCCCTGAGCGTCACTGCACACGGTGTCAAACAGCTCATGAGCCACCTGGTTCCCGCACTGGCCCAACTGCACC
Source organism: Pseudorhombus dupliciocellatus (assembly GCA_016785235.1). Taxonomy (NCBI): domain Eukaryota; kingdom Metazoa; phylum Chordata; class Actinopteri; order Pleuronectiformes; family Paralichthyidae; genus Pseudorhombus; species Pseudorhombus dupliciocellatus. Next base: position 980,783 of record JAFBJW010000516.1, on the reverse strand, counting down.
GTCACCACCGCCATGTCGGCCGGGCCGCGTCTTCACACGAGGATACAGGCTGAGGTCTTCTTCACAGAGTCTGTGGGTCGGTCTCTACGTGTCCTCCATGACAAGTCTCAGGTCTGCACCTTGTTGTGTTTGGACAAGGTCTCGTGTTGCCGCCACAACAAGACACACCGGAATTTCCGTCCCAAACTGTCAAAGCTTTCAAACTAAAACACCAATTGCTCAATCCTGAAGGGTTTCAATAATTTGTAAATACAAACGTGATTAAACTATTTACTAAGTTATTAATTTTTATTTACTCTTATTTCCTCTGTCGTGGTTGTATTTTTGTCTGATTGACTGGATCTTGAACAACTGTTCTTTTTGTCAAAGTTTTTAAGATTTTAGGAGCAATTAGTATTTACAGCACATCTTCTTTTAATGTGATCATCAACATTCCAATATTCGACGAAAATCACTAAAATGTATTTTTAGCAGATGTAATGGCATGTTCGTGTAATATAGATATATAGGTCCTATAGAATAAACTGGTTATAAAGACGTTTGAAAAATAAACTGTTGAAAGAGAAGATTGAACCATAAAATGTTAATAAAGAGTATTGATTAATTGTGTTTAATAAAACAGGTTTTATTGCTTATCTTTTATATACAATCTGTGGTTTGAAACGGATTGTGATTTTGTTTTTTTACCTGTCAAAATAAAAGCCTCTGACAGATCCCCGCCCCCTGTGCTGAGCGTCTCAGTTGCGCATGCGCCGCGTAGTAGCCGGTCATGGCGGCGGTGTGTGTTTGTCCATGAGGTGGGGGGACGCCTGCTATTCCTGCAGTCTGTGACAGAGCCATCCGAGCGACACGCTGCCATGGCCGGAGTGTTTGACATTGACTTGGACCAGCCGGAGGAAAATGTCTCCGACGATGAGATCGAGCAGGTACTTGAGCTGGAGCTGCCGAGGCGTTAGTGCGAGAGTTATCGGGGCGGATGCAGTGTGTGCACGGCGGCTAGCTGCTAGCTGCCGTTAGCCCGGTAGCCTGCCTGTCAGCCACCGCAGGCCTTCTCCACCGCCGGGGCTCCCAGGCCTCTGCTACGCGGGTTAGCACGGAGCTCGCAGCTCGTCTGACAGCGGCGACCACAGAGCTGTCGCTCGTTGAGTCTTTATCTGGTTTGCTGTCATGTGTAGCTGGCGATCGAGCTCGCGCATTGTTGACGCTGTCACTGTTAAAAACCCAACCGCTGTCATGCTGGAGTTGAGCAAGCACAGCCTTACTTGGCCAAAGGTGCTGCAGTGATAAATGTGGCTCTGTGTGCAACAGTTGATTTTGGCAGGAGAGCTGCAGCCTGTTTGTCTCCGAGGCTGAAACAGTAGCAGCGCAACCAACCAAACACACTCCCACACACATTTCACGCACACTTTACGTGAAATGACTTTTAGATCATGTGTACACGCCACAGCTGCATGCACGTGTCAAACTCCTGGTGTCTGCAAATCACCTGCTGTTGAAGGAGTGCTACAGTGATCCGATTGGATCAAAGCGCTTCTTGTTTGGAGACCCAAACCTAAACAAATTAAGTGCTGGATGATAAAACATAACATCAAAACAAGAATGTCCCTGTCAGTGATGTTTGCAACTGTCAACATAGATGTCACATTGACATTTCTTTTAAATGTGAAGAACTAGTTTTGCTGCTGAGTGAAGGTTGGCCATCACCGCATAAACAGTAAAACTATTTAGTTTACACATTTTCAGTTTAAAATGATATTAAACCAAATTATGTAACTAATGAAGTATTTTTTATAGAATAAGTAAAGAATAAATAGTTGCTCATTAGTTTTGACGGATTCATTGTTGCAGCTGTATTGTCAGCTGTAAAGAGTGTATTGTCACAGTGTTTAAACAAAGTAAAACAGAAATGTGCCCATGAAGTTAAAAGCTACACAAACACACACAGACTCGGTGTTGACTTATGTGGTGCTCTTCCTTCCAGGCTTCAATCAACGACATCATGGATCAGTGCAGCGGCTTCGAGTTGTGAGTATTCCATCCATCTGCGCGCCTGTCCATGCATTGAGTGGAAAAACAAAGCGTGAGCCCTGTGCGTTGCATGTCTCCACAGCAACATGGACGACTGCGAGAAGATCGAGATATCAGAGGACAACGTCAACCAGGGAACGGAGAACATCCGGCCGGAGTGCTTCGAGCTGCTGCGGGTCTTGGGGAAAGGTGGTTATGGAAAGGTACTTGAGGTCTCCAGAAGCAGCGATGCTATAGAAAGTACACTGAGCACACAGTCCCCTATGGCCACAGACACACACACACTTTATTGTGTATTTTGTGGCACCAAGTTATTTTTATAGATTTTTTTTTTCTGCTTTCCATTTTATTAGAAAAACACGTAACTCTCTCTTCTGTGCAGGTTTTCCAAGTCCGAAAAGTTGTTGGCGCTGCATCGGGCAAAATATTTGCCATGAAAGTTTTAAAAAAGGTACTTGATAATTTTTTTTTTTTTTTACCCTGTGCAATGCATTGCTGATACACTTTATATACATCAGTGTGTACTCTCACTTGGTATTCTTTGAACATAAGTGCACGCGTGTTAGCACAGATAAATATCATGGTGCTTCTTGTCTGCAAATATTGGCTGTCCTTGAAGCCCGGTGGGTGGGGTAAGATTTCACTGCTAGTTGGTTCACTGCCATCTGCGCTGCTCTGCTGCAGCCTTGGCACTTACAGCACTCTGCTTCAGCCCATTAGGTCCCGCTTGACATTTACACTGCTCCTGTCTGATTTTTCTGAAATGACCTCCCCGACATGTCGGAGACCGGCCAGCTTTCAGCCGGTTGTTTCAAACATTAAGACATCACAGTGGAAGCACAGAGAGACAGAGGCCAGGGGCCTGTATTTAGGGAGCATCGTGGAGAAAGACATCTGTCCTGACTTGCCCAAACTGGAAACATACATTCAGGCACTGGAGAAACTTCATCAAGATCAACCGAGGAAATTATTCCTTCATTGTCCAGAGCTCAGGAGAGCTGTTCTAACCTGTCAGGAGTTCCAGTGAGCAGAAAAAATACAGATGTAGGAATGTAATTATGTTATTTATATATGTGTGTGTGTATGTGTGTTTATGTAAATTTGTTTCGATATAATCTCTTAGTGTATGAGTACAGTTAGCTTCTGATGCGTGTAATGCTGTCATCTTAAACATAATTTTCCCCATTATTCCTATCTCAGCCTGTTTGTGGTGAGAAAAGCTGAGGGTCACAAATCGTCGATAACGCTCATTAAGTCCTCGTCTCAGGCCCAGATAATTAGAACAAAGGTCAGAGCATCGTAAAAGTTACACGCTCTGCAGTTGTGGATGAGAGGGAGTTTCTTTTATAATGAGACCACACACACACACAGTTTTCAGAACACACATCAGAGATCAGAGGTGGCTGTCGGCGGAGCTCCATGTGTCCCAGTGTGGATGCTAAAAGGCAGCTGGTCAGATCTCTAACACAGGCGGTGAACAGACAGAGTGTTTGTCTCCAGCTGGAGAAGCACGAGTGCACAAATCAGCCTGTTGACATCAACCAGCTCTGCTCCCAGTAGAACGGCACGCAGCCATTATGCACTTAACCTCTGGTTTAACTCTCGTAACTGTAGCATTAATTCCATCTGTTCAGTTCTGTGGCTTCCATGCAGTCCATTCTGCTGTTTATCGTCTCACACTCTCTGTGTTCAGTTTGTTTAAACTGTGAGTAGTTTTTATCCCATTTAGTTTTTTTTTTTTCAACTTTTCCTCACAGTGACTATGAACGATAGATTTAATGCTGATGTCTATTACTGACAAATAATGTATTATCTTAAACTCCACTCCTGTAATGCAACTGAAAATGTCTTGATTTGATCGCATTTTAAAGCGATTGATAAGAAAGGCCAGTGGCTATTAGCACAGAAGTAGCACTATCTACCCCAAAGTTTATTATTTCATGTAGATGCTCAGCTACACCTCTGCTTCCCCTAAATAACGCACAGTAGAACATGGCCGTCTCTTAGTCGTGCGGGACGAGCAGCTCGTGAGACGGCGATACGCCACATTTGAACATTTCACACCCGCAGCAGGTAGACCATTCCCGTTTTTACCACTCTTACTGGGTCTTTCTTCGGGCTGGGGACACCAGGCTATGATTGTGCGTAACGCCAAGGACACCGCCCACACCAAGGCGGAGAGGAACATCCTGGAGGAGGTGAAGCATCCCTTCATTGTCGACCTCATCTACGCCTTCCAGACGGGAGGGAAGCTGTACCTCATCCTGGAGTACCTGAGCGGTCAGTGCGAGCGACACGACTCCTGTGCTGACATTCACGCTGCATTAAGGATTTGGGGTGTTAATGTTGTTAACCTGTGCAGGAGGAGAGCTCTTCATGCAGCTGGAGAGGGAGGGCATCTTCATGGAGGACACAGCCTGGTGAGCAGCTTAATATTGCTCGCCCTGCCATGTCTATTCAAACTCGGCTCTTAAACACACGCTTCCTGCTTTGTTACCGGGCAGCACACGGTGGTAAAAATGAACTTGATTTATAATAACACCAAACTCTGCCTGTAGTTTTTACCTGGCAGAGATCTCCATGGCTCTGGGCCACCTGCACCAGAAGGGCATCATCTACAGAGACCTCAAGCCTGAGAACATCATGCTCAACAACCAAGGTGTGTGCGTGCGTGCGTGCGTGCATAGTGCTGTGTCCATGCTGAACTTTCTGGTGCTTGGCCTGTGGTGAGGCTGCCTTCAGCTTTCTTTCTGAAAGCAAAAGAGCACCACCGCTACCACACAAACAGCTTTTCATGCGTCTATTCATATCAAACCGATTGCATGTCAAATCACAATTTATACAACTCTGGAGTTCATAAGCTAAAGAGATGAGTGATGATGTGTTCAGCATACCGCTGGTTTTAGTTTCTGCTTTATAACGCTTCACTTCTGACTTCACTTCTTCACCAACTGCATCCACTGCTGCGTCTGCTCATGTCCCCTCCAGGCCACGTGAAGCTGACAGACTTCGGGCTGTGCAAAGAGTCCATTCATGACGGCACAGTCACCCACACCTTCTGCGGAACCATCGAATACATGTGAGTGGAGCTCTTTCAGCTCTCTGACGCCAACATCCTGTCGGGCACGCGCCTCCACGCTCATGGAGGATCGTCGCTGTTTGATGCATGAGCGAGAACTCTGGACTCACTTTGTTCCAGGGCTCCAGAGATCTTGATGAGAAGCGGACACAACAGAGCAGTGGACTGGTGGAGTCTGGGCGCTCTGATGTACGACATGCTCACAGGAGCGGTCAGTTCAGCCGTTAAAACATCAGACGATTGTGTTTCCACGTCACCCTCATTCTGGCACCGTGCTATGAAATACGCAAGTAAAAACCCGTTGTCTCTCTTCCCTGTAGCCACCGTTCACGGGTGAGAACAGAAAAAAGACTATTGACAAGATCCTGAAGTGCAAGCTCAGCCTGCCGCCCTACCTCACACAAGAAGCTCGAGATCTGCTGAAACGGGTACCTGCTGTTTGTTTTCCTAGCTCACGATGCTCCTGTTGTTGAACAGAATTAAACGTGGAGTCGTTTCGGTGGCGTTCTGCTGACGTGTCGCTGCTCGTTGTACAGTTGTTAAAGAGAAACGCCTCCTCGCGGCTGGGTGCTGGAGCTGGAGACGCCACAGAGGTGCAGGTGAGAGCGTGCGGCAAAACACAAGCTCCTGTCGCTGAGTATTAAAACACACCAGGCTGCCAATCTATGAAACTAATGGTCACCATTACAAATAAATTTGTCTTTGTAGGCCCATCCCTTCTTTCGACACATCAACTGGGAGGATTTGCTGGCTCGGAAAGTGGAGCCTCCGTTCAAACCTTTCCTGGTAAGTATCAGAGGAGCAGACCACAAAGATTTTTGAAAGGGAGAGAAGTGTTAATCTAGGTTTTTGCCAAGAGTCTAGTCTGGTCTGGTCTTTTCTGTGAGAACAGGGAAGCTTCTAACGTGGGTACCTCCCCTGATTAAACCAACTCAGCCAGTTCCAGTAATTGAACCCAGGTCTTCTCTGGTTTCTCCTGTGTATCTCGATAGCCGGCACATCTGCTCACGTTGCTTTCCTCCTCACCTGTGTTTGTCTCCCTCTCCCTGCAGCAATCAGCCGAAGACGTGAGTCAGTTTGACTCGAAGTTCACCAGTCAGACGCCTGTTGACAGCCCTGATGACTCAACCCTCAGTGAGAGTGCCAACCAAGCCTTCCTGGTAACTCCTCATTTTCTTTCTTTTGTCTGGTCTTAATTTCAAAAAGCCACATCCCCTCATCATACAACCTAATCAACGTGAGCTTGTTGTGAAACGCTCCTGTAAAATCTGGATAAGACGTGACCTGTGTTTATTCTCTGGTCACCCTCAGGGTTTCACATACGTCGCTCCGTCGGTCCTGGATAACATTAAAGAAAGGTTCTCATTTGAGCCAAGAATCCGCTCGCCTCGACGGATCATGGGCAGCCCAAGGACACCTCTCAGGTACGTCAACCCACCGTCCAAGAAAAATGTTCCAGACATCTCAAATTAGAAGTTAGTGAGCTAGTTTGCTTGTTTCCTCCACTCAATGACCTCTGCATCTTCATTGCTTATTTCCCGCAACTAAAGTTCATGCCTGGTCACAATCTGACCAAAAGACGCATCAAAACAAATCCCTCCTGTTCCTGAATGTCGTAAAACCTTGTAAAGCACGTCGCTGTTTCCTCTCAGTCCAGTCAAATATGCAGGGGGGGACGGCTGGCCCCGGAGCCCGCTCCTCACTGGCGGAGGACCAAGCGTCCTCCAGTCTCCTCAGGACCAGGCCATGGAGCTGTCCACCCCAGAGCAGATGGATGTCACAACCAGCTCCGAGGCCTCGGCCCCTCTTCCCATCCGTCAGCCTGCAGGGGTCAGCCCGGGTCAGACAAAGCAGCAAGCATACCCGGTCGCGGCCAAGCGGCCCGAACATCTACGTATGAACCTATGACCCACCATGCCTCTTGAGGAGAGTTGATTTCCTGACTCTTTTTTTTTTTTTTTCTTTATTGATATTTTTTAAGAAACAAAGCAAAAAGAGATGGATATAGAGACAATGTCAATCACTACATATACTGTCACAAGCTGGAGTTTGTGGGTCTGGGACTCAGTCGAGAGCTACCAACGTCACCATCTCACCACTTCTCCCCTGTCACCTCAGGTGTGTCCTGAACCCCCGCCCCCACCAATACAAATAGACTTCTAAGACTTGAAATATATTGAGGCGCACCTGCCTTTGTGTGATCGAGAACTCAAAGGTGATATCGCTTCACACAGTATGCAAGCGATTAAAGCTAATGGTCTACTGTAGAAGTTGACGTCCAAAGTACTCTGTGCTTTTTAAATGAATTCCAGTGAGGAAACTGCTTCCATGGGGAGATTGTGACAGTATTTCTTCTTAGACTAAAATGCTTCCTGGCTCTGACTGAGGTTTGCGGTTGAAAAAGATGAATCATCGTTAGGAGCAGCGGAGAGGCCGAGGTTCTGGTACTGATTAACATAGGTTCTCATCTTATGTTTTAGAAAATTGATGTGTGCTATGGTGAATCAGAGAACCCAAATTAAAGGAGAGAAAAAACATGTTGACTTTTCACATTTTTGAGCATTAACATAAGGATGAATTATGAAATGACTTATTTGATGTGGGGTCCATACATCGATTATCTGACCAGACATAGTTCAGCATGATGCAACGTTGGCGTGACTCACCTGATCTCGGTGCTGCTCTGTGTGCCACGCACACCAAAGCCTCCCCCTGCTCCCTCTGGCTGCTGGAGTGAGTTCATACCGGGGTGTCTGTGGCACCAGTTGATCTGGTCTCTGTCTGCAGTTGTGAGGGTTTAACTCCAAAACGTTGGAGGCATCATTTATAAAGCCTCTTGCATCAGCATTGACTTGTTTAGGAGGGATATTTTAGAATTCCTAAAAAGCAAGGAAAATTATAATAAAATGTTTAAAAAACAAAACAAAACAAGTGCAGTCTTTTTTTGTATGCAGGAACTCGTGTATATCCAAAACAATGAGAGCTCACAAATGTGCATGTTGTTTTTAATACATGTAAGATATGTTTAAAATGTCAATATTGCATCATATGAATGTGAAGGACCCTTATATTCATTGTAAAGGCATATTTAACTTTCAGTCACCCTGTTCTCTGTTACGATTGTCGATTTTCTGGAGCTGAAATAACAGCGATTCAAATGCCATTATTCAAATGTTGAAAAATATACAAACATCTACTGTCAAAAAAAGAATCACGAGACACGTTGCCCTGTGAAGGCTCTGTGGTCTACAGTGATGATTGGGCACAATGAGCATTTAAGTCCCAATAAACATTTTGTATTTTAATTAAAAACTGACCATTTCCTGTAAATCTAAGAAATAAGGAACTATGCACTTTGCTCCCATCAGTCCAGCGCTGACTTTAGAGAAAATACTTTAACAATCACATTTATATACAATTGTATGAAAAAGCAGGGTGTTTCTCAAGAGGCTGCTGGTCTGGGGTCTGGATTGGTTTGTGAGCAGGAAATTCCTTGTCCTTAGTATTTTTAAATAGGCCCCAACATTTAACAAAACTCCAAATTCCAGAAAATAATTAACCAAAATCAATCAAACAGAACAATTCACTTCCAAGGCAAACAACCTCTCTGGGTGACAAAAAAATAAATAATGCTAATTAAATTGGTTCTATCTTAGAGGATGAGCACACCCCTCCACAAAATTTCATGGAAATCAGTTCATTCATACAAACAAACTGATGAAAACACAACTAGGCCCTGTTGATATAACCAGCATGTGATTGCTGCACTGTCCAATATACTGTAAAAGATCTTAATTGCTCCCATAACTAAATAGATTCAGGTGAAAAATGTGGAAAATAAAAGATATAAAAAATCATTTAATATTTCACATATCAGGTCATCTCACCATCTGTGATACTGGTTATATATATTATGCATAAATCACTGTGCAAATTTGACTTCATAAGGAATGCGTGCTCACACACAAGAGTATGTAAAAAATAAAAACACAATGAAAGCAGTGTTGTTTGTTTGCGTAAGCTTAAAAAAATAACAGTATATGAATTTAACCACACCTTCAAATAACTGTAATAATATTCCAACAATGAATAACTGTAACGATCCCTGCCACAGGTCACCTAGCTTGTTTCTGCTGGATGATCTTTGAAGTGAAGAAACTTTGAAAAGCTACACAAGGCACAAAGAACTTCGGAGGGAAAAAAATTAGCATTGTAAATAGTCAACTTCTGTTTTAAATCTGATCTGAATTAAACAAGTACAGTGATTCTTCTTCACTCTGGGTTTAATTTGCATGGATTACCAGACGGGAACAATCACAGATTGGATCGTTTGAGACAAGAACATAAAGTCTCATGGCTGACATATAGAGACGGACAACCATTCACACCTACAGGCTGCAGGCTCCCCACGCAAGGAGGGGAGAACATGCAAACTCCACACAGAAAGGCCCTGCTGGCCCAGGAATCGAACCCAGGACCTTCTTATTGTGAGGCAGCAGTGCTCATAAAGTCTCTCTTATTCTATATGGTTATGTACTATAGTACTCCTAATACTATGGCCTAAATACCAACGTGAGGCTGCAGATTAGAGACTATTAGAGTTGCTCTACACATTTACGGTTTGCACATTTATGGTGTGCCTAAGGGCCCAGCAGGGAATCTCCCCACAAAAAAAACTGTGTGGACACTTTATGGGAATCTTAAAAAAACAAAAAAAACAGAGGGCATCGCTACATATTCCCTTTGGTATACTTGAATTCACAATATACAAATATTAAGTAGGAGGATTAAAACAAGTATTTCTAAATATTCAATAGCTCAAATTTAAATAAGATACTTTTGTGCTGTTTTTCTTAAGTGGTTTAAATTGGTCTGGTAATTCATCCAAGTTAAAACGAAATGAAGAATTACATCTTTGACCCAGCTCTGGTTTGGTTAAGCTATATTCAAGTAGCAGATTGTGGTTTGACAGAAAAAAAAAAGTTCTACAAAAAGTTCCTAACCAGCCTGAATGTTTCTAGGACACTGTTGTAGCTACAATACAGCATCAGTGATGACCAAAAGGGTTTCTAACCACCATGTAAACAACAACGGTGCTTCGGATTGATGTGCTTCTAGCCAGCAGAGGTGAGAAATGTGGCAGCTAAAGCAGGACACAACTGAATGTAAGTCAGACGGATGTGGATGGAATGACAGTATTTCCAAAGTGGAGGATACAGAGGTGCATCGAGAAGAGTCTGTGGTGTTGGTGATGTAAATCAGTGACGTCACTGGTTGATCCTGCACCTCCACGCCGCGGGACTCTGCTCCTGCAGCCGCCTCATTTTCTGCCCTAACCACACCCACCAGGCTAAACCAATCACCACGCAAACCACCGACTCCACGTAGTAGCCGTCCAGTGTCGTCACACAAGCACCGCCTTCCTTCACGCACAGCTGGAGAAGGGAAGAAAGACAAGGAGGAATAAGTAGTTTAGTTTAGAAGATTAGGGGCTTCACCCCCCTCCTCCCGAGGACTCACCCCTGCCTCCTCTGGGGAGCCGCAGCTCTGCCCGATGGCCCCCTGACACACCTTCGAGGTCAGTGGATCCACCAACCACAGAGCCACAGTGGACGGCCAGTTCCCTCCGAGGTTGGTGACTGTGTTCAGCAGAGTCATGTACGTGCCACCGATGAGCGGGTCGCTCACTTTGGCGTGGAAGGCCATGCAGGCAACGTACATACTGTACAACGCCACCTGGGGTAAAAACACGGGAAACTATAGCAAACAGTGGAATAAAGACAGAACGAACAAGAGGTTCAATTTCAATCGAGGAATACTAAACCTGATGAACTGCGTAGCTGATCAGCACGATGGTGTAGTAGTAAACAGGGAACCCTCCCTCTTCTTTAACACTGGGCGTCCACCACACCAGCAGCGCATACTCAAGGCCTATAAGTAACCTGCAATGACAGCACTCTGTCAGCTTTAGTTTATTAAATGTGTGTATGGTGGAACTGTGTGGTAATACAATGTTGTGTGTTGTGTTGTTGTGTGTGTGTGTGTGTGTGTGTGTTACAACCTGAAAGGAAAGGCTTTGTAGAAGATGTCCAGCGGTCGGGGCCCTGCTGTGTATTTACTGATGACGACCGGGAGAAGAATCTGCAGAGGCACCATAGGCACCGCCAACAGGGCCAGCTGCTCCTTGGGAACTCCGGCCTCCACCAGCTTAAGACCTGTCACTGCATCTGCTGCAGAGAAGCCGATCTGAGATACAGGAGACAAGTTGTTGTTTTTTTTACTCACAGAAAATACTCACATCAGGAATCGTGTATGCAAAGCCAATGCCCCCCCCCCCCCCCGCTGACTGTCAGATAAAGGCCAAACCAGCCCCCCTTATAATTTCAAAAATGGTCACGTACTTTAGCAGTGAGAAGCAGAGCACAAAATGTGAAGACTGTGGGCATCTTGATAATGCTGAACAGCAACTTGTAGGTTTCCAAAACGCCCTTTGTCTCCTCCTGCTCAACTCGTCTCTTTCCTTTACCATTGGCATTCTCCCTTTTAAAGATGGCCACCAGCGTTGTGGACACCAGGAACACCACTCCCCAGAAAAACAAGAAGTCTGCAGTGGAGCAATAGAAAGCACTTATTAATTTACTCATCTTGAACTGTAACATACATAATATTTGCATTTTTCGCTGGTCAGAGATAGAAAATACCTGGCAAAGTGACGATGCCTGTATCCTTTGGCTCCACTCTGAGGTACTTGTTGCAGAAATTAGAAGACTCCAGAGCCAGAAAGAGCACATTCCCCAGGAAGTAGCCAGCCGTCTGACCTACAGAGTTGCATGTCGATGCATAACCCACATTTTCTCTGGACAACATGGTCAGGGCCCAGCCATCCACAGCAATGTCCTTGGAGACAGAAAAGTCCAAATGGTGAAGGAAAGGAACTATCAACTTGGGCTGAGATATACGACCTCTAATCAATAACAAGATTATTTCAAAAACATTTACGTCTGTGCCAGTGTTTATGGTCTACCTGTGTGGCTGCCAGGAAGGCAAGCATGAAGAATACTGCAGTGAGTATCAACACATTTGGTCCTTCCTCACTCTGCAGCAGTGAATTGACAGTTACAGACAGGTAGAGCATGAAGAAACCCAGCATGTACTGTGTGGGCACCAGCCATGACTTTCTGCAGAGACAGAGATTTTTACAGATGTGAAAATAATCAGAGAAAACATGCAACATGTGGAGAAAAAAAACACCAGTACAAGCTTAAACATTGAAACGGCACATCTGTGAAGATTGTCAGTCATGGTCAAGGTCGTGTTTGTGTGTAGATACCTAATGTCTCTGTCTCTCTTACCTTCTGCCAAACCTGCTGATGTAAAGAGCATCCACCAGTGGAGCCCAGAGCAGTTTGAGACTAAACGGCCAGAAGACGAAGCTGAAGAAGGCCTGGTCTTTGTAGCTGACATTCTTGCTCTGTAAGATCAGAGGGATGCTGCCGGCCAGTCCCAGAGGAATCCCTTGCAGCACGTAGAGAAACAGAAGAAGGGACACGTTGCCCAACTCGCCACGGATCCCCGGGCGGGTTGCGTGCTTCCTATTCTCTGAATCCGACCCTTTGATGAGACCCCCCGCCTCGTCTTCCATTTCTGGTTCAGAGTCGCTCATCTCTCCTTTGTTTACGTCCCCCATGTTTACATTTGAGAGGGCGGAACCTGCCAGCTTCCTCTGCCGCCCATTCTTGTGTGTGATCACAACTGAAGGCTCCATGTTGGAGCAGTGGACATCAAACCATCTGTGGATTCAGCACATCTGAAAGGGATATGGGACAGAATTATTGAAATAACTTAACAGACTTAACAGCCAGTGTGTGTATAAACGAAACTAAAAGATAATTTCAAATAAATAGAATTGTGTATATCTATAATACCACTAATCAAAAGATGTGCTTCTCCTCTGACAGAATGGGGGGGGGGTTATAATGTTAATATCCGTAAGTTATTAACTTTCACCTTCAGACGACCACCACGGACGATATTTCACAACAGTGGGCAAATATGGACATATCTAAATAACAAATACACTCCACATACACGAGGGAAGGTGTACGCAGCAGACCAACAATCAGTTAAAACGAAAATCACACCAGCAGTCATTCGTACCTGGAGGTGATGGCCACATGTCACAGAACAAACACAACAACCAAGCAGCAGCTCAACCGGAAACCACGCGTAATCTACGATGATTCATCCACAACATTAATCAAGGACAATAACAGGGGAGATCTCTACCGTGACTCCGAGGCGTCTGTCCGGCAGCAGCAACACGGCAGAGTCAGGAAGTGCTGCCTGTCCGACCCTCAAATGTGTCCGGCACCTACAGCTGACGTGTCAAACCATGAAGGAGATATGTTCCGCCTGACAGCCGGGGGACACACAGGGACTGTCTTTCCTCATGTCCCCAGCAGAGGGAGCGTCATACTATTGATACTAGCGTCTACGGCTCACATGATAGGGCCTCAGAGACCAGGCAAAAATCAATGAGATGGAGGCTGGATAGTTCTACTCTGCGATATCCGCACTGACTTACACAACACAACGGAAATCCTTAAAGTCAACACAAATAAACAGTTACATGTTAATATAGTGTGTTAGTCCATAGTCAAGATCTAAATGCTGCATTAAAGTAACTCAGATAAATGAAGTACCAGTTATATAGATTATATATTTATTTTATTTATTTTCACTGCTACTGTCATGCTCATGCTCAATCTCTGCTACACATTGTGTATGTTACATTCTTGCTTGCTACTGCTGTAAATATATATATATTTTTTTCTTTTTTTGATATTACAACGGATTATTTTTTTTATCTTTATCTTACTTTCCTTCTTTAGCACCAGAGTTGTCTTTTTAATTTCATTGCACATTGTGTATAATGACAATAAAGCATTCTATTCTCTTCTGTTCTTGGTTGTTGGCTTCATTGGTGGCCGCCATCCATTTTATCTCACTTTCTTCTGTCATCTATTTTCTGTAGTTTCTGGAATTCTTCTCCAGTTTCCTTTGCTCCTCTCCACAGTTTTTTTTAAATCAATAGAGAGCATTTTACTCCATGGTTGATTAACAAAGCCGTATCTTCACTGATAATTGTATCAGTTCCTTCAAAGCAGCCTGTTTTGACTGGATCAAGACACACTGATGAAAGGAAACATTGGATCCTTTCATCGGTGTATTATTCACATGACAAAAAAACAGAGAAAGAGCTTTTTTGAGCCGTCTTCATTTTATATTTCAACTTTATTTATTTATTTTATTTATTTATTTTTATTTATTTAAAGTCAGAAAAAACACAATAGAAGTATATTTTCTTAACATCATAAATACTTTTACCATAATATGACTGTCTCTGTTTGAGATCAGTGACGTGCTGAAGGTGTTACCTTTCGAAAATCTCACAATTCAAAATGAGTTGTACAAAATAATCCAAAACTATGAAACGTGGAAACCAAGAGGAACCCTGCTGCAGCCTCCTCAATCACTGCCTCTTTCATTGAGGGTCATGACGCACCCATTACACCACATTATAGTGAGAGGTAATGAATGACTGCATGCTCTGCCTTGTGGTTATGATGAGTGCATGTGAAGCTGCTTATCCTCACAGATGGCATGTGACAACACATGAGCATTTTCGACTGGCTTGGCATGAGACGAGAGGAGCACAGCGAAGCAAAGGATGAATCACAGTTTGTTGGTATTGTCAACTCATTTTTGGATAGTTTTTGTCATATATTGTGATTAAGAGCCAGCACAAGGTGGTGCAGTATTTTGAGACATTAACTCACAGCAAGTTTCTGAGCTTGAGCTCTGCTTAGGTCTGGGGCTTTCTGTGGAGAGTAAACACTCTCTTTCACAACTTCCTCCTAAAAATGCACTGTCGTCGTGTTAGGTAACTGGGGGCTTGTCCATGTAAAATCATTTGTAAGTGTGTATGGGTTTATGTCACCCCTGTGTAGATTTTCGACCCTTCTTCACAAAGATGTATATATTATATGTCTATTATGGCCCAAGTTAACATTGTCATCCATCTGCTTATCAAGTCAAATGGAATATCCTTCATCCTACACACGGTCTACCGCTTCCTAGAACTCACCTGCCTGTCTTACAGAGGGGGTTTATGAACATATGGCATTCGATCCTTGAATAAACGAAGGTTAACAGGGGCCCAGTCTTTACTACAGAGACCCAGTTGCAAAGTATTTTTAAAATTCTTGATGTACTATAATTGAGTTTTACGTTTCGATGGACACATACCAGCCAATCAGACATTTCCTCTTGCTATGGCAATATAAGTTGTAATCTGTACCTGGAAAACAGATCCTGTGATTGTAGTTGCATCAAGTGGAATTTGACATGTCTTTGCTCGGACATTTCTCATTCACATTCAAGCTAAAGGTTTTTCCTGAACATGTAACAACCCCACATCTATGCAGGGAACAACACACATTCCAACCCAGCTAAAGAGGGTTCATTGGAAAAAACTGTTAGAGATGACACAAAAACCCACATATATCCAGTGACCCTGAAGGTAACTTACTGTCTGCTGTGATGGAAGCTGTCTGAAAAAGTCATGCAGTGGTGAAAAGCTTGGCGTCGCAGCTGGAACATGCAGTAAAGCAGACGTGTTAAAGTACAGGACGCTCTTCACACATACTTATTGCCTCTGCCTGAAGGTGTCTGACTCTGCAAGACACTCCTGCATCTGAAGGTGTGACAGCGGTTGGGTGATATGGCAACACAAATACTCTAGGACTGTTGTAACCATGTTAGACCTGTTCCTACATTTGCATTGGAGCATCTTTAGGCAAATGAACTGTTTTTTTTTTTCATTGTGTGTGTGTGTCCCCTAGGCAAAGCTGTTTCTGTTTCATTCAGGACAATGGTAGGAAAACCAACAAAAATGTTGAGGAAATGTTGTACTAAATTGGATTTAGATGGAAATTATGTTTATTTTAAATGTAGGTTATGGTAAAAGTTTGGTTAAGGTTAGTCTTATTTTAAGGTTAGGATAAAGTAAGGTTTAAGTTTAGGCTAATGTTCGCATTAGGCAAGTAGTAACTCTGGTTAGGGGCATTCTCTAAGAATGATAATCATATCATGATTCTCATTTTGCTTTCACCATGACGGGCCAGGGACGTGCAGAGGTCCGCAGGAGACCCACTGGTGTTTCTGTGACAATCACTCACAACACGTTCTGAAACGTCCAGCAGCAGAATCCACTCACATCTGATCGCTCAAATTCCCCAGCTCGGTCTCAGCCCTCATGAGGCCACTTTCGTTTTCTACACAATTTACTCTGCGCTCCTCCCATGAACAACACACACACACACACACACGCACATACATTCACATTCATTTGGTGCGATCCCACAGTGGAGCTGATTCTCCAGCCTGAGGAGGAGGAAGAGGAGCCCAGACTGTGACAGCCCGGCCTCTCAACAACCAGCTCCAATCCTGCCGCTGCAACAGTAGTCGGCGTGCTGAGCCAGGAGCGAGCCAGTAGCTGTCTGTCTCTGTCTCTGTCAGCGTGAGACCCGGGACACCGAGGCGAGGGGGAGAGCTCATTCCACAACACGGCACTCAGTCCTCCATGGCTCTGTGCAACGGAGACAGCAAGGTCAGTAGCGGCGGGGAGTGTCCGGTACCGGGCAGCCGGGGTGGACCTGTCGTGGCCGCTGCACTCACTCCCCGGGTTGATCCCGGCCTGTGCGTGCACCTCCGGAGGGGGAAGTTGAGGAGGGAATGTATCGTTTACCAGCAGCACTGAGGGGCACCCAGACCCCTGTTGTACGCCTGTTGCAGCAGTCCATGGACATGTTGCTCAGGGCTATGCTAACGTACCGGGCAGGACATTGGTCTGCGGTGTTTTAGCGTGAAAACAAGCCGTGACATGTGTCTTGTCTGGGAGCGGACGCCGTTCTCTTGTCCCCCTAACACCATCTGCCTCCAAGCACCGCGTGGGCTTTAGCATGGCTACGCTAACTTCAGCTAACCGGCTAGTGCTAACTCGCCCTGTCTTGTACTACCCGTGTGCTAGCATGCTACACGGGCAATTCGTTTGCTAGCTGTGAGCCGGGTTGCTGCAATTTTGCAATGACAGCGCTTCTAAAGGAGTGTCCTGTATTATGAAAGCTAATTTATATCATCAGCTAACCTTAAGCTAACGTAAACGGACAGGTTTGCTTACGTCGCCTCTAAGCTAGTAGGAGTTTGGCTTTACCTGTCTGACAGCCTGGGCTGCTGCTGCGTTACCTGCTGGTAAAGTTTACTGAGGATTTCCTCATGGCTGTTCTATAGGAGTCAGTGCGCTTGAAGACACAATGTGTAAAGAGCCCAACTCCGCACCAGCCTTTACATCAAAGATTGTTGCATGCGCAATCAAAGTTGTTTTTAGAAACATCTATAGCGGAAGTGTCTCCCAGCTCCACGTGGGATTCTATTTATCGTATCCATCTTCGCTCTTTAGTTCTAATAAGTAAAGGTACTTCCTGTTTATGAGGTGATCTCCCATAGCTCGCGTTAAAATAGTTCGACACACGCACAGGTTTTACGAAATAACATCCGTACACTCAGAGGGGAGACAGAAACAGAAACAGCCGCCACGCTAATTTCCTTTGACTAATTTGTGGGTTTCATGTGATGCTGCTGATGCGATCACTTCAGCAATTGAAGGTTTGTATCGTAGCTCACATGTCCATAATTGCGTTAAGCCTGATTAAGTCACATTTTCCATGGGGAGGGGGGGTCAGAGGTGCTAGAGTTAAGAGTAATGGGAGTGGGCCACCTTGTGCCTCACCAAATTTTAGATAGTTATGGATATATTTGTGTGTCCACAGCTGGAGATCAGCAACGCAGAGCAGAATGGGTCATGCGAGGGAGCGGTGGCGATCCTGGACGCAGGGGCCCAGTATGGCAAGGTGATCGACAGACGGGTGCGAGAGCTGTGTGTGCGCTCTGAGATCCTCCCTTTAGAGACCCCGGCCTTTGCTCTCAGAGAACAGGGATACAGGTGAGCATGGGCCAAGGATATATATTTTTAATTTCATTACAACACCATCCTTTCAGTATAATTGTTTTGTAATACATGACTTGACTGTTATCTCCAACCTCCACAGGGCCATTATTATTTCAGGAGGTCCAGCCTCTGTGTATGCAGAAGATGCCCCCTGGTTTGATCCTGCCATATTCACCATAGGGAAGCCTGTCCTTGGGATTTGCTATGGGATGCAGGTATTCATGTACATGCATGCATACATACATACATAGAGTAAAATTCTGTAATGAGAAGCTGCTGAAGTGATTAAGGATAGGAAGTATTTGCTTTCACTGTGAGAGCCTAAACTATATTATCACGTAGGTCCAAGACAAGCTCACAAGCAGTGTGAGCTCAGTTTTCTCTAACCTGCAGGCCATTTCACAATGTATGGAAGCACATTGAAATATAATCTGTGGCCAAGTGTTCATATTGTGTGGCGTTTGTGTGTGTTACAGATGATGAATAAAGTTTTTGGAGGCACAGTACACAAAAAGAGTGTAAGGGAAGATGGCGTGTTCAATATTGGACTGGACAACACATGTTCTCTCTTCAGGTAATTTAGTTTCTATTCCTTTTATTAATTATATTACAAACATGTCACAATGAGCAATAATCAAACTGTCTTTATGAAAGTGGCTGTTCTCACGCACACACATCCTTACAGTTGTAATTTTACAGTCAGACACAGGGTTCTTGCTATGTCCATAATTGTATCCCAGTGTTTTGATATATTTAAGACTTACAAGCATTCTAGCAGGCACATATAGTTAAACAAATACTGCAGAGTCTAAAATAGGAGGCTTTTATTACTGTGTGCTTCTCACACTTGACTCAAATGCAGTCCCCGAAAACAGTAACTGCACATAACGATCATACGCCATGTGATTTAACACCACATTCCTTCCTCTTACATCTGTGTCTGTTTGTCTTTCCAGAGGCCTTCAGAAGGAGGAACTGGTCCTGCTCACCCATGGGGACAGTGTGGATAAAGTGGCTGATGGCTTCAAAGTGGTGGCCCAATCAGGGAACATCATTGCTGGTGAGGAGCACATGTCAAATTTAACTTCATATTTTGGTGCATTAAAACAGTTGTTTCTTTTTGTTTGTCGTAGAAAGCCTGAGACTGTGTATGCGTTAGCATCTTTTACCACCTCTGAGAATGTGCTTTATTTTGAATTTGTTGAGACTTGTGCATAGTTTTTATTTTAAAAGATGCATAATTTACTGCAACTGTATTTATGTTCCCGTCATTGCATCTCTGTTTTCCCCAATAGGAATCGCTAACGAACAGAAGAAGCTGTACGGGACCCAGTTTCACCCCGAAGTTGACTTGACAGAGCGAGGCATGGAGATGCTGCGCAACTTCCTCTTTGAGATTGCAGGATGCACAAGTACCTTCACTGTCCAGAACCGCCAGCAGACCTGCATCAATGACATCCAAGAAAAAGTAGAGAAATCTAAAGTGCTGGTGAGTGAAACGGCACCCGATTTTGTGTGTGTATCATTTTTAGGCCAGAGTTGATTTTAACAAAAAGGAAGAAATGGAGGCATGATTTAACCTACAATGGGAGATAAAGCCGAGTTGCTGAGACTTGTGCTGGCTGCTCAGAAAGTGGTGACGGCAGCAAGTCGAACCAATTAAACTCTGAAATTAAACCCCGTTCTGTATGAAAAGAGGTAGTCCTCTCCCTGAGTGGCTTCAAACTGGGCTTCATCTCAGGGGAGTATGAAGGCGATAAATGAGTGTAGGAAACAGGCACAGGATTTATATTTCTAGAAATTCGTGCAGCCTCTATTTTTTGTCACTGCATGACTGTCATTTGTTGCTACACATGTCACTCGTGACACGTCGAGTGTGAGATTTCAGCTCGGCCTGTGCCGACTATGGAGGCCGCTCCTTTGACAGCTGAATTATGACACTGCTTTTGATGTTGCACATTGGTCCAGTTTTTACCTGTGTGCAATGTCGAGCAAGATCACACATTATGTTTTAAGATGTTGTTTTGGATCCTCAGGTGCTTCTGAGCGGCGGAGTGGACTCCACAGTGTGCACAGCCCTCCTGAACAAAGCTCTGAACCAGGACCAGGTGATTGCAGTTCACATTGACAATGGCTTCATGAGGAAGAGAGAGAGTCAGAGTGTGGAGGAGGCCCTCACCAAGCTGGGCATCAAACTTAAAGGTGGGTGACGAAGTAGAGATGGTACAGTAGCAACTGAAGAGTCTTCTGTGAAGACTTCAAGCTGGTAGTGGAGCTAGTGGACATGATGAAATAAAAGCTATTGCATTTATAACAACTTAAATCAGAAACGTAAGAATGAAATTAAAGTTTGAATTACAGTTGCTTTTTCCATATGGTGGGTAGTAGATTTGATTTCATTTGAATTAACATCAGTTAGGATTTGTAGCAGCCATAGGTAAAACTGAAGCTGGGATACGCTGGGAATCTGCATCTCATAACCCACCTGTGTCTTCTGCCTCTCCTTCGCTCCCCTATCATGTCTCCT
Organism: Pseudorhombus dupliciocellatus; assembly: GCA_016785235.1. Classification (NCBI taxonomy): domain Eukaryota; kingdom Metazoa; phylum Chordata; class Actinopteri; order Pleuronectiformes; family Paralichthyidae; genus Pseudorhombus; species Pseudorhombus dupliciocellatus. Next base: position 960,080 of record JAFBJW010000516.1, on the reverse strand, counting down.
CAGTGGTGAATGCAGCTCACACCTTCTACAATGGAACGACAACCCTTCCCATCTCTGACGAGGACAGGACGCCACGGAAGCGCATCAGCAAGACCCTGAACATGACCACCAACCCTGAGGAGAAGAGGAAAATTATTGGAGACACATTCGTCAAAGTGGGTTTAAGGATTTAATCTATTGTGAAAAATCCTAAATAAGTTTTTATTTGTATCTTAACCTGATAACCTTAACTTAAATATCACCATTCATCTTTTATCTTTAGCTGCAGATTTATGGAGATGAATAATTATTGTGTCACAGGTGGCGAATGAGGTGATAGGAGAGATGAATCTGAAGCCAGAGGAGGTGTTCCTGGCCCAGGGTACCCTGAGGCCCGATCTCATCGAGAGCGCCTCTCATCTTGCCAGTGGCAAGGCAGAGGTCATCAAAACGCACCACAATGACACCGAGCTCATCCGCAAACTCAGAGATGAGGTACTGCTCACACTCCTGCTGTTTTTAATGTTTTGTTCTGCTGCTCTGCTTGCTATGGAAATACTGTGGCTTTGAGAGATGTTTGCAATTATACACCTCGTAAATTTCCTGTGTTATAATTGAGGAACTTAAAGAGCTTCTAGCATAAATAAACAAAAGGATAAAAATAGTCACGTATTGCAATCATAAAAGCAGTCTTGCTGCAAGGCACAGACAGATTATTGTATTGCACAATGTGCCTTGTTTAACAGCTCAGTCTGTACAGTCATACAGTGCTGTGTTTGCATAGCATTTTGATTCACTGTAATTACATCGGGAGCCAATAAACATGTCAGGGAATACAGTCATTCATGAAATCAAGATCAAGTTTTAATACACACGATAATGATGTTACACCATATCAGTGTAGGGAGGGGAGTCGAATATGATTGTGTTTTAAAATGTGCTTCACTTCATCCCCCCAAAATTCTATCCAGATTATCCCAACAGCTGTTTGAGATGACCCTGAATCACACTTGAATTGAAAGCCTATGTTGTTAATGAAGATGTTTGGAATTAGGTTACCTATTTACTGTAAATTCCTGATTTGTACAGTAAAGTTGTATGAGACTTCCTTCTAACATCATGGTGAAAGAATTACATTTACTGGAGCCACCGAAGTGACTGTTGAAGCTCTGTTTTTATGCTCAGCCCTGAGCAGATACCCCCGGCTCCCTCACGGTGCTGATACCGCTTGTTTTGTGATCCTCCAGGGAAAAGTTATCGAACCATTGAAAGATTTCCACAAAGATGAGGTCAGAGCTCTTGGGAGGGAGCTGGGCTTGCCAGAAGAGATTGTCTCTCGACACCCTTTCCCTGGCAAGTACAGAAACGCACGCTTCTATGATATCACAGCTCAAGTCTGTCAAATGATTTCGGAGTTTTCTAAAAACCTTTTCTCCTCTCACTTTGCCCCTTGTAGGTCCTGGTTTGTCCATTAGAGTGATTTGTGCAGAGGAACCATACATCTGTAAGGATTTTGCTGAAACAAACAACATCCTCAAAATCATCACAGACTTCTCTGCAAGTGTCAAAAAGGTACAGAGCAACTCCAACACATAAGATAATATGGTTAAGGGGGTATATTGTATTTATGAACTGAATCACTGCTTATTGAAAACACAGCGATGAACTTGTGCTGACACTACAGATGTCCTGACAGCAGATAGTTCAGGTTTGTTTGTCGAGTGAGACATATCAAAGACAGATGGAGGACTGTGGGAAAGTCCAGCTCTGATAAATCAGGGCTTCCCTGCAGTGTTTTGGCAAACTCGATTTCTGAGGTGTAAGCACTAAGTTATCTCTAGAAAAATAAACACACAGCTATTGTTTGTGTAAAACAAGTCAGTGCAGTGGACGCTCTGCCCACACACAACATGAGAAGAGAATGGCTGCTGTTCTTTTAATTCAGGATTTAATAACGTGCGACCTCTGCTTATTGGTCTGACAGATTGCCACATAAGCCTAATGTAATATTATTTGAGAGGGTTCAGAGAGGTTTTCTATTCTTATTTGGTTTTGTGTCTTTGTTTATCACAAAGTCAAACCACAACAGAATGTGAAGAACTTATATTTAACATTAGCTCGAGGAAGGTTTTGGTTTGCTGCAGGCTGTCTGACAGTACAACAGGGAACAAAGTTAATGTACATCTGAAAGTCCTTTGTTCAGCAGTTTCAATGCTTCATTTGGCATTTTCATTTATTCACTTATCTGTGTGCGTTGAAAGTGTTGATGACCTGATAGAACTGTGACACGCTCCTGTGTCTCTCCTCTCCAGCCCCACACTCTGTTGCAGAGAGTCAAGTCGTGCATATCAGACGAGGAAGAGGAGAAGCTCATGCAGATCACCAGCCTTCATTCACTCAATGCCTTCCTGCTTCCCATCAAAACTGTTGGCGTCCAGGTAACCAGCCACATCACCAATTATAATTATTCACCTTAAACTTAAAAGTTTTCATCTTTTTCAAAGTACATTTTTGCTGTGGAGATTTAAAACTGTCTCTAGCTGTCTCCTTGTGTTAAAACTATTATTTCTTTGTTTTCCAGCAGACACGCGCACACACACAGTGGCGTCTCAGTTATTTTTACTTTTGTGCTCTTTGTCCAGCCGAGGAGATCAGTTGTGGCATATTTCCATTTTTCCTCTCTCTCTGGTAGTTTATACCCAAGCTTCTGCTTTGTTTGGAGAGAACAGTGGTTACAACCACTTTCCTCAGGCAGTCATCACAGTCAGCCGGTGACATGTCCGTGTGGGTGTGTCCGGCCACTTCCTGTTTGAAGCAGAGGGTTTTAAATTTAGCATCAAATTGTGGGGCAGACATGAGACTGTGGACAAACACAGGGAGGTTTCACCCCCAGGAGGGATTAGTTGAAATGAAAACAGTCAAATGAAACACACTTATTTATAGAGACTTAACTGTTAATCCTGCGTTTGTTGAAGGCTTGTGGTTTCCTGTTTGTTTTATTTGTAGCTCTATGAAGACTGAACAAATATTTTAATTATTTTCCATCTCAGGGGGATTGCCGATCCTACAGTTATGTGTGCGGCGTCACAAGTAAAGAATCTCCACACTGGGAATCTCTCATGTTCCTGGCCAGACTCATCCCTCGCATGTGCCATAGCATCAATAGGTAATACACAGATCTTGCAGCGATACACCGTGTTCACCCGCCCGCTGTGTCTGTGGTTGGTAGAAGACACAGAGTCATTCAGGCATGTGTTTCTTTTTCCAGAGTTGTGTATGTATTTGGGTCCCATGTGAAGGAGCCTCCAACAGACATTACTCCAACCTTCCTGACCACAGGCGTCCTGAGCACGCTCCGACAGGCTGACTTTGTAGCTCACTCTATTCTTAGAGAGTCTGGTAAGTGTTTGTGTCCCAGATGCTTCAGATATTTTAATTTAGCCCAGTGTACTGAATCATAATAGACTCTTTGGGAGTATTTTTATTGAATGAATATGTGCAAGCTTTATAAATAATAAAGGTGCAGGTCCTATTGAGCCATTTAGTTCTTTGAAAAAGCCTGGGTCAAATACAGTTTCCATGCACGTAACCAGACATGTGACCTTGTGTGCATAGTAACACCCATGAAGGGAATTTCACGTCTCCAGGGGACAAGCAAGTATTTGTGAGAAATGTTCAGTTTTCCAGCGAGATGACCTTTGGTTTTACTTTTTTATTTCATTGTGCAAATACAAGATGTGATTTTGTCCACACATTTCTAGTCCACGCATTTCTAGTCCTTCTACTTCCCAGATATAATTCTGCCAGCCATGTTTTTGTCCCCCATTGCAGATACCAAGGCATCATAAGTAAAGATAAATCTCATTTATACCTTTTTTTTTTTCTTTCAGGCTACTCTGGTAAAATCAGCCAGATGCCGGTCATCCTAACCCCCCTGCACTTTGACCGTGACCCACTGCAAAAGCAGCCGTCCTGCCGGCGCTCTGTGGTGGTCCGCACCTTCATCACCAGCGACTTCATGACTGGCATCCCTGCTATGCCAGGCAACCATATCCCAGAGGAGGTATGTTAGGATTTTGTTGTTGTTGTAATGTCTGCTTTTATACTAGGTGGCGTCATTTCCCCACCATTGGTATCAACTTAACATCCGGGACTGAGCACTATCAGCTCAAGAATTGAATGCAGAGCAACCAGTTCCTTTTCTGGGCATTTGGAAGGGTTCTCAGTTTGTCAATTTGTTTTCCCAGGTGGTGCTGAAAATGGTCAGTGAGATCAAGAAGATCCCAGGCATCTCCAGAGTCATGTATGATCTGACTTCCAAACCACCGGGCACCACAGAGTGGGAGTAAAACACCACACAACGCCACACGATGCACAAAAACACATTCATCAGATATCAGAGAGGGCTGGTGAACTCCTCTCCTTCTCTTCTGTCCTTCCTCCCTTCCAACCTCTTTCCTCCCTCCTATTCCACAACCCTCTCCTTCCCCCCCTCCTTTCTTTAACATTCCCATGGAAGGCAGACCGTACTGTGACGGGCACACATGCAAAGGTGCTCCCGCTCTGCTCTCCCCACCACTCCTCCCTGGTCTTAATATTTTTTGGCGATAGGGATTGATTTGTGTTGGTTATTGGTAATGTATTGCTACGTTTTTTTTTTTCCATGTTTTTCCTCTCTATGACAAAAAGATATAATTGCTGCTTCCTTTTTTGAGGTAAAGCCATTAAAAAAGGTGAGTGGCAAGAAGCTGTGAAAGTTCAGGAAGTGATGTTGTGCCTCAGGTTTCGGGATGAGCTTAACATGAAATAAGCAAAACAATAGTGTGACGAAAAGGAAAAAAAACGAAGGAGGATTTGAAACTTGTCAGCAATTGTTGTCTGCCTTTTTTGCTTTTGTCTTATTTTATTATCGTAGATCAGAATGTTTTCCGCCTAAAGACTATCCTCTCTACCTGTCCGTTTTCACTCTGCCTGTATACCGTGCTCTGAAGGTTGTCTGAGCACACACAAACCTGCACAGATGCACCGATTTGACCAATCAACAGTTTTTAAGCTTTTTGTTTTGCCAAAAGTAGAATATGCTGTGGTGATGTGTAACACTGTGGGCTCCCCGGCGACGCTGCTGTTCCTTACGTGGACGGCTGTTAACGAGAATAGCTCCAGTGCGGTGACTGGTGTGCAGCTGTGCAGGAGGCCAATACCATGGATTACGTTTCTTGTGCCTGTTCTATGATTTCTTCCTTTTTATTTTTGCTTTCTTGGTTGCGTTCTTTGGTTCAGACTCTTGACAGTTTCAGAAAACAGGTTATAACACTGTTCCTCCAACTACTGCAACATGTATGCTTTTTATGAAGACAAAACCTGACAAATTACAAAATTCTAATTGTTACAGTTTCTAAAAACATGTAAATTGCTTGTCATCAGTATTTGGCTGCCTTTTGTTGTGCAGGGGCGGATTTTTGCACATTTCTTATTTTCCTTTCGTCATCCCTCTGTGCTTTATCAGCACGACAGCATCAATCATCCAGTGGGAACTTAAACGACAGTGTGTCGCTGTGTCGTGTCAAAGGTCAGGTTAGGAGTTCCATCTGTTGCCATCTCTAACATCAGGTACACTGTGTCTCAGAATGGCATCGTCGTGTCATTTTGTTTCTGTTCTGTACAGCAAATCATGATCTCTAGTCTTCAGTCTCGTCATTTAGATCTCAGTGAATTCAGTGCTCAGGTTTAACTGAGTTTTAAGACGTGTACTTAACCCCCATTACAGACATTTCACTCAGACGTGGTGGTCCTCTGACCTCCAGCTGTTTGTCTTTGTACCTCTCTCCCTCTCTTGTGTCCTCATCCCTCCCATTTTAGTGGCAAAATACTCCTCATTCAAAAATAAATGGTTTTCCTCTAACTTGTCTTAACTGCTATTAGTGTTTCTCCCTCAGTTCTGCCTTTTTATACGTGTGTTTTCTGTTGCATATGTCTCCATAGAAAACAGCTTGACAATAACAAACATAGAATTTTGTAGTTTGATTTAATTGCAATATTGATAAGATTAAGTTATGCAACTATACGTCTGATGGTTTTGTTTTTTTTTTGTTTTTTTTTTTTTCGTTCGACAATGCTCGTTCTCCTTTAGTAATGTGCCTCAAACCAAGCCACTGCATGCAGTTTCAACTATGACGACATTTGTACAATGGAAAACTGAGCTTTAATAAAGATCTCCATGTTGAAACTTCTCACATTTGTCACAAACAGCTCATCTATTGTAGGCATGTGTAGTACACAGATTCTTCTATTATCATGATAATAGAAGAATAGGTTAATTACAGCAAGTATAGAGTTCCATAAAAGTGTTTTTAAGCAACAACTGAAATGGGTGAAGTGCAAATCTAATCCTGTCGGTTAATGAATTTAAGAGGGTACTTACAGCAAAACCCTGGTTACCTCTTGTTACCAGCCTTAAATAAGGAAGCCGCTAATGTTTGTTTGTTGGAGGGTTTCAGATTACAGCTCGAGGCATTTAGGGCCCAGGCAGCCTGAGCTTTGAAAGTTATTAAAAAGAATCGCAGACAAAAGCCATATACAGGTCACAGAAGCAGCTTGTTTATTGAAACGTGTGTGAGGTGATTTTATTAAGTGTGTGTGTGTGTGTGTGTGTGTGTGTGTGTGTGTGTGTGTGTGTGTGTGTGTGTGTGTGTGTGTGTGTGTGTGTGTGTGTGT